>SNQN01000763.1:0-17373 GCA_008642245.1 Bassia scoparia
ACAGAGAGATGGTGGACCCACTGGAAGACTGTACAATAGACTCACACTCTGTGCTTCTTTTAGGCAGCACTTCTATAAGATAGACCTGGTCAGGTTTCTGGAAGGTGGTCGTGGCCAGCCTGGCCAATGCATCTGCCAGAATATTTTCCTCTCTAGGAATCAAACAAACCTCTAATGGTTGGGTTTCGAAGCTAACTCTTTCATTTTGGTGGCAGTAGGCTTTGCGGCAAACTGGCTTCTCTGACCATAACTCTCTGTACTCGATTAGCAACGAGTTGGGAATCAGTCATTTAGACACACCTTGGTTGCAACCAATAGACAGACAGTGTAATCCTGCTATGGCAGTTCGTACTCAGCTTAAATTGTTTGTTGCTTGGAATCTGAACTTCAAAGCTTATTCAATGATATCTTTTCTAGTGAAAGCATACCACACCATCCCCAGATGCACCATCGTTGATGAATCCATCAGTGTAGACAACCCAGGACAATCACTTTGCGTAGGCTCTTCTCAAATATGGAAACATTCTTCTAGAAAGTTCCTGCTAATGCCTTGTGCTTTTATGGCTGTCCTAGGCTTGAACAACTCGATCCCAACCAGTAATTTCAAAGCGCTCAGTTTCGTCAATCTGCCAGATTTTTCCAAACTTCTCAAGAAGACTTCTCCAATGGGAGGCAGTTAGAACAATCAACGTACCAATCGGGTGAGCAATCAAAGTATCGCCTTAATGCTCTCTGCTGCTATGATTACTGCGTAGGCGCTTTTTCGATCATTGGCATACCTGGTCTCTGCTCCTGTTACAAGCATAACTCAAAAATAACACAGCTTGTTGAACTAAGCCTGTCCTGCCTCTCTTAGGAGGACAGCACTTACAGCTGTCTGGCTAACTGCGATATACAGGATAAAGTCTCACCTAGGTTTTGGTCTAGCCAGGGTTGGCATTTTTGTTTATCAGTGATCTTTGAGCTGGTTGAAAGCTTCATGCTGCTTCTGGTCCCAATGAATTCTTTGTTTCCCTTGAAATCTTGAAAAATGGCTGTGATTTCTCTGATGACCTGGCTATGAACTAGAAATGCTTGCATTTCCCAGTTAGCCTTTGTATACTTTGAATGCTCTTTGGTTTCTGGCAGGTCTAGCGCAGCCTTTCACTTTATCAGGATTGTGCATCGATTCCTTCTGGTTAACCATAAAAACCTAAGAACTTTTCAGACTTCCACACAAAAGAACATTTCTTTGGGTTGAGTTTAACCCTGGTATTGTTCTTAATAGCAAATGTTTCTGTGGATCTCTGTATGAATCTTCTGGATTGATACTCTTGACTATGGCATCATCAACCGTACACTCTAGATTTCCTGCCCCTCTGAGTCTCAACGACCTGGTCTCATACGTTGGTATGTGGCACCAGCATTCTTGAGCACCAAATTGCATCATGATATAGTTATAACCCCACAACTGGTAATAAAAATGCTGTCTTCTCCTGGTTGGTGGAGTGCTGTGATCTGTGATAGGCCTGAAAAGGCATCCATAAAGAGAGTCTGGCATGACCACTAGTTGAATCACCAGTTGGATTTCCGTGCAAGATATCAACTTTTGGGACAGGCTTTGTTCAAATCTGTGAAGGTCTACTCCCACATCCTCCAAGTGCATTTGGCCTTCTTTGACCATACCCACTTTGCTAACACATTTCAGGTAAATGACCAAACTCCACAAATCTGCACTCTAGTAACTTGTGACTTCTGCTTCGATTGCTTGATTTTTCTGAGGAAAGTGTCTCTTTTTGCTTCACAGGCTTTTAGCTAGATCAAAGAGAAAGACGGTGGTGATATTTCCCTGGATTCAATCCCAGCATTATCATCTCTGAATAGGCAAACACTTCTACTGAGCTCTGAGCAGGTTTAATCAGGTTCGCACCTTTCCTGAGCCCCGAGGTCTGATCCAATCTTGACCATCCTGTCAGTCTCGTCTACGAGGGGATTGACTCTGTCCCTCAACAGGTTGCTAGCAGGGCTACCTCTGTCCAATTTCAATCAATGGTCCATAGAAAACTGAGCCTGATTCTTGAGGCCAAGAGCTTGAGTTGTTTCTTGGTCCAGGTGACCTCAACCACTCTCTCTTAAAAGGCTAAGGATTAGGTCAGCCTCCGTTCATCCACCTGCCTTCGGAGTTTGTCCGAGTCCTCTTTTCTGATGTTTTCACCAAGGGCAAGCTGGAATGACCTGGCTGCTATTTGTGAGCTCTTCAATATGCAACTTTACCACAGTCTGATACATATTTAAAGCATAATGATATGTAGGATGCTACACCTTCGAAGTTGGTCTGCCTCATACAATGAACGTCCTGCCCATGATGATGTGTTATAGGTGAATAGGCTATCACCACTGAACCTAACCAGTACAGTTCTAACCCTGTTCATTGATCTCTCAAGGTGGACTGAAAATTGCTAATTTCAAACCTTTGGGAGGATTGAGCTTCCAAGAGAAATCCTGTTATTGGGCCTGATGTGTGGTCTTGTTTTTATTCTTTATCGTCCCCATTTTTTGATAAACATGATAGTAAAGGACATTTATAGAACTACCCCATCAATCAGGGATTTATGGACCAGGTGGTTTACATACTTGGACTGGAACATTATCAGGGGAAATCATTATGAGCCTGGCCAAGCCCCTACAGTTAGAGGTCCAAAACTTTTCATCAGGAATATCCAAACATTCAGACTTTGATAAGAATTGGAGCAACTAGCTTTCTAACCTTATTATTCAGAGTTTCTTGAGAGGTTGGTGGCAAGATGACAGAAATTTCGTTGATTGACCTCCTGGGCTGGTATCTCCTCGTGGGTTCTGATCTCTGTCCTCTTTTTTGAACCCTGGTCCTTTCTCCTCTTTGATCTTTTGCAAATTCTTTGTACTGAGCAAAGAATCCCTTCCTGATGAGGTCCTCAATGTATTCTTTATTGAGGCACATCTTCAGTAAGATATGGCCCGGGGACATCATGGAAATTCACAATATTTTGGTGGGCTTTTCCAGCTCTTGACTTTTGGGAGGATTTGATCCATTTGTCCTCTCCCTTGTGAGCTTGCATTATATCACTTGCCTATCTGTGTTGAGGGGCTGTAAGCTTTTCGAAAATTGGTGGGAATGTGTTGCAAATTGCCTTCTCCTTTTTCATTTCTATCCCTCCTCTCCTTTCGGATTTCTAGGTAGTGGCTGGTTGACTTTCTTCCTTTTTGGACTGTGGTACCGACATGGTCTGTAGTCTGTTGAATTCTTCCAAGTGTGATATACCATCTAAGGTTCGCATATACCTGGGCCCAGGGTATCACTTTGACTTGGTGATGTCGTGCCTGAATGGGCCTGGCCTAAGACCTATTGCAAAGCCCATGATCACCACAGTCAGGTTTTTTTGGGGAACTGGAAACCCATTATGGTTTCCTGGTTGACACCTGGTAAGGTATTCACGCAGACTTTCAATCTTATACCTTGTTTTACTAAAGATTTTTCCCTTCTTCTACCACTTATAAATTGATTTTGTAATTGATCCGCCAGGTCTAAGAAAAGCCTTGAATACACCAGGTGGGATATTTCTCGAACCAGGCTGTGCAATTCCTCTCAACTGTGGTAGGAAAGTATTTACCACAGGTTGCACGTCCGAGAATTCCCCAGTACATATGTCCCTCATATAGGGCCACAGTGATCCTTCGGGTCCCCTAGTGCCATCGAAGTAAGTGGGCCGGTATTTTAACCTTTTGTGACCGAGCTCTCAAAATTTCACTCGCTAAAACGTGATGAAGATGATACCTGATTTCAGCAGCTGCATGCATCATGCGTCTGACCAGGGAGATGCCGCTGTTGTGGGTTGAACCTTGTGAAGCGATCTGTCTACCGCAGCCTTTAAAAAGGCTGAGAGGCGATTCCAATGCCTGTCGTGGACTGATCCGTCCAAGCTAGTTGCATGTCCATGGCCTGGTAGTGCCTGCGATGTATATCCAGCAGAGTTCTACCCGAGATTCAGGTCTGGGTTTCCTAGATCTGTCACGAATGCACAGGACTTGCATATCTTACCTCAGGCGCTATACCAGCTTCGTCTGGTATATCTTCCAACACGGTGATGATCCGCATGATGGTAGATGAAACTGTAGGCGACGGGTCAACCTCCTTCTAACGTCGTGGACATGGTGGCCTTCTGCACCGTCCATCTGACCATGGTGCCTTCTGGTTGAACGGCATGGTGTGGCAGGTTTTGGACCATAAAGGTCATTTCCTTGCGTGGTTCCTACTCCTGAAGTGTTTCAGCGTAACCAGAGGATGCAAACCGGCACGTCTAGGATGTTTCTTGCATGCTCCACCTGGTCTAGGCTTGTGGAGTCGAATGACCATCCGCGTGTCTCCAGGAGGGAGAAGGTTCTTGTTTCATAAGTTCCACCTGGCCCATTGACCCAGTGTACTGGTTCCTTGGGCTTCGTGTGGATGATTATGAGTATGGTGGTGCGATTGAACCCCGGGTTCCTGGTGCTTGCCTGACCTGGGCGCCTGTGAGGAGCGACTGCTGGCTGGGATGATACCTCCTCTGGTCTCCTAGGGTCAGCTCTGTCGCCATGCATCATCTCCTGGTATGGATGCATCCATCGTCCAATTCACTCGATATGTGAACACTACGACCCTCCTTCTAGCACCAAATTGTTCGGTACACATATATGTAGACTACTGACGTGGCAGTAGCCAACGAGCGGTGTTGGTGAAGATTGGACCGTGATCTGCAATCTCGGTTACCTAACAAAACACAGGTGAAACACCTGGGGCAACCCAGGATCAGCCTACCTTCGATGGAGGTGTCAGTATTTAACCAGGGTGTTCAATATTTTTCAGAGAGAGAATGTAGGTTGTGTTTGTTCATGAGAACTTAATTACTGTCCCTTGGTGTCTCGAGTCTACTTTTATACCCAGCCCTGCAATGGTCAAACGCTTCTTAATCGCGACAAGTGGGCTGTGTAAACTTACCAGGGTCAAGTGTCAATTACATGTGCCGAACTTGACCAGTTGGTAAGCCTTCTTGACTCCTGTGGGCTGTGATCTTTTTTGCATGCTATTCGGCCACGGGTTAGTTCACATGGGCCTTGGTTGATATTGGGCTATTGGTGGCGTAATAGATACCCACTATTTATAACCTTGTTACCGTAAACTACTGGCTCCTAATCGCTTTAGAGCTATCATCAAGAAGATGGAACATACGGGAGAAACTTGTGGTGGAACAAAGCTGAAGCATACAACAAACAATAATGAAAAAGAGACAAACACCGTCCATTATTAAGGGATAAGTATCAGACTACCATTGTATTACAAGGAGGATGATTAAACCTACATGAATTCACACACATGGGATGAAAATCGAAACAACTTACTGAAACAATGACTAAAATGAACTAAGTTACGCTACGCCTAGGACTAATCTAGGCTACGCTAAACTAAACTACTTTGCTACTGAGCCAAGTGTGGCTAAAGGAATCTAATGTGAAAAGAGATAAAGTGATGTTGTGTTGTTGTTGTTATTCTATTCATATATTGCTGCATCTATTTATAGGCCTCCAAGGGGTGTAGATTGTGGGGTGGAGTTAATTCATCTGACGGTTTCTTGCCGCTTCTTTTTTCATATTTCAAGTATTTGTAATTTCCCTCCAAGTCCTGGTTGTCGTTTGATCTTCATGAGCCTGCTTTTGGGAAATCTCCTAATGGTCCATCCTGTACAACAATTCTCTCTAACGCTATTGCCAACACTACTACAAAAAAGGAAAAGAGATGCCTCAAATATGCCTAAGAGAACTCCTCAGGAGCGTTCTCCTGTCACAATTCTCCTTAGCTGAGAACACCCCTTTTTTAGAGTTTTCTTAATGTAAAACAAAAAGAGAACATTTGTCATAAATAGGCGTTCTCTTTTCTTCCCATTTAAAGAAAACTAACATTTTATGGAGGTATCTCTTTGCTTCTTGTAAAAAAATCTTCACCCCTACAAAGAAAACACCTGCTTTAAGGAGGTGTTTCTTTGTGCCATACTAAAGAGAACAAGCAATTAGTGGAGGTGTGTTCTCTTTGCCCCCTACTAATAAAAAAAGCTATACAATACTGTTTCATTTTCATTTTTAAAAAACCAATTATATGACAAATAACTGTTATTAATAAATAAAAAGACCACGATATAATTTGTAATAATCTATATATACCATTAAATAATATATGCGTTCATACATGTTATAATAATAGCAAAACTTATACAACTTTCATCATATAATTAGAACGGATACTTCAAAAGTCAATGTCATCCCACGTCACAAAAAGAAGTCATCTGTCATCAAAATTCCTTGAATTGAATTCTATCTTAATATTTCATCGACATGATCTTAATAACACATCATCCAAATCTTCTACTTCCTTCTCCAAGATTTGTTTGTCTATGTTTGACAACGTAAGAAATCCATAAGTCTCACAAACTTTGATCAATGCTTCTAATGAGAATAATGTCGAAGGACGCTCTCCCGGGAAAACTAGCAAGACATTACTCCGGCCAAAAATCCATCGATAAATCTATTTCCTCCAAATATTTAGAGGGAAATTAAACTTTACCGACCGAATTTGGGTTTGGTAATACCAATCGATTGTTCAACCGGTTGGTATTATCGACCCGAAATTCAGTCGTGTGATTGTGTTTTCCTCTAAAAACTCTGGAGGAAATAAGGAATTAGCCGACCGATTTTGGGTCGGTAAAAGCTATTTGCTCAATTTATTGTTCCAGTTTACCGACCGCTAGTCGGTCGGTAATTTAATATATTGAAATTAAAAAAAAAGGGAACCCAGTTAGTTTAAATATATGCAAGCTAGTTCCCAAATAGGATTTTGTACTACCTAATAATATGTTTGCAACGTACAATTAAAATGTATGTTTACAAGTTAAAGTGATCGAAAATGCTCAAAAACCACATATCAAATATAATGAAGTCAGTTAAGAAGTTATTAAAGGCATACAACCTAAAAATAATGGTGTAGCATTTAGTCACAACTTCTTTGTAGCCATTTACTCCTAAAAACAGAAGAAGAAGAAGAAGAAGATGAAGAAAGTAAGAAGAAGAAGAGAGAAGTAAGGAAGAAGAAGAAAGAAGTAAGAAAGAAGAAGAAGAAAGAAGAAGAAGAAGAAGAAGAAGAAGAAGAAGAAGAGAGAAGAAGAAGAAAAGAAGAAGAAGAAGAAGAAGAGAAGAAGAAGAAGAAGAGAAGAGAAGAAGAAGAAGAAGGAAAGAAGAAGAAGAAGAAGAAGAAGAAGAAGAAGAAGAAGAAGAAGAAAAGAAGAAAGAAGAGAAGAAGAAGAAGAAGCGGAAAGAAGAAGAAGAAGAAGAAGAAGAAGAAAGAGAAGAAGAAGAAAAGAAGAAGAGAAAGAAGAGAAGAAGAAGAAGAAGAGAGAAGAAGAAGGAAGAAAGAAGAAGAAGAAAGAAGAAGAAAGAGAAGAAGAAGAAGAGAAGAAGAGAGAAGAGAAGAAAGAAGAAGAAGAAGAAGAGAAGAAGAAGCAAGAGAGAAGAAGAGAGAAGAAGAAGAAGAAAGAAGAAGAAGAAGAAGAAGAAGAAGAAAGAGAAGAAGAAGAAGAAGAAGAAGAAGAGAAGAAGAAGAAAGAAGGAAGAAGAAGAAAGAGAAGAAGAAGAAGAAGAAGAAGAAGAAGAAGAGAAGAAGGAAGAAGAGAAGAAGAAGAAGAAGAAGAAGAAGCTCCTACACAAAACATTGAAACAAAAAAACAACTGTAATCATTATTGGTGATATTGGTGAAATAGGAAAAAAGAAAGAAAGGAATATATTATATTTCAGTTATCCTAGTGTACTGAATAATTTTCCCAAATTTGAAAGGAAAAAAAGAAAGAAAGGAATTTACCGATTCAAGCACTAGATCAAACATAAATTAACGTACCAAATTTTATTGGAATTCATCATCCCCATCATCATCTTCATCAGCATCTGCTTTGCCACTCATTAATTCTTCCCGGGAATACATTTTCATTTCAGGAGCGCCTGGGAAACCCTATAGAGCATAAAGTTYTCAGCAATCTCAACATTTATATGGCATTGCATAAGGACAAAGAAATAGAACATGAAAGGAATAGTAAATATGGTTTACCTCCATAGATCTCATAWTTTTTTCCATTTCAACTTCTTRCATTGGTTTTGCAACAAATGGTTCCCCTGGAACCTATCRTGTAAGTGTAACAGGGTTCATGAAATTCGACATCAAGGAAAAGCTTCTAAACATGCAAAATCTCTCTGATGAATAATGATACAAAATTATAACCGCATCGATCCACAATACAAGTAATCATGTCTTTTTCTTATAAAAGATTTGTACAACCTTTGGTGTGTTTTAGCAGATACAACCATTGGTGTGTTTTAGCATATCCAAATTAGAAGTCCATTTTGTTTTCATCATACTTCCAGTATTATAATAATGCTAAATCAGTTTGCAACATTTTAACAATTAAATCACTTGCAGCAWTAATAGAATATTAGTATGTTTGAGCCCAAATTGGACTAATGCAATCAGAGCTCTATAGCTCCTTCTTCACTCCCACCAACTCCCAAAGGAATACAATGTGAAACTAAAGATAACCAAAGATCACCAAGCTCAGACATTAGTCCCWTAGTTGTGGTAGTTACTAACTTCATAGACCTAATAAGTAAAATACGGAGTACTTCATTCATTCTTTATAACTTGCATCTTGTTCCTTTTTTTAAAGTTTCAAATTACTTTCATCCTTTCTAATTTAGCCAATATATTCTCTTCTACTGCTCCCCGACAATGTGGGTCCCTATTTGGTTAAATTAATTTTAACGGTATTACAACATAAATTCAACAAACATTTCACTATTTTGTTCAGAGGGTTCAGATCTCTCAGAAAAACTCATATAGAAAATAAAAAATCTTCAAAATCCTTTATTGAAACAATCAATGAAAAAACTCATGCCTATCATCAACTGATCAAAGTATAGTTTATTTATTTTTTTATTTGGGAAAAAGAAATACTTGTATATCTGTATAAATGGCAAGCTCCAACATCAAAGGTTTTCTCAGCTACGAGAACCATATGGAACAACAACCACCCACCTGAATCAAATTGTTTCAAAATAAAATTATATTCCATGTGATTCATGAACAATCAGGAATAGCACCTAACACAATTACGTAGTTGTATCATCCAAAACCAAAAGGGCAGTAGCAATTAACTAATTACTCCGTCAAACACAAACTCTAGTCAGCAATCATATCACCAGACTTAACTAACACAAGAAGAGAGAAGTTAAATTGTATTTTTTTTCCTCACAATTTTTTTGAAAGTAACTGCGGGGCAAATATTTCAAGAAACCCATGCCCATAAAGCTCTCTTTAACAGACTGATGTAGAGGTGTCCTCTATTGCGACCTAATCACATTGTCCGCAAGGAAAACAGATTAGTTAACTAACATGAGTTTGTTAAACAATGAAGCATGTAGCTTCAGCATACCAAAAATACTACTCACAATATGCAATTCAAACATTCTTATCGAAAGATCCACACATCATAAGAAGAAAACGTTTGATCTGCTATCTACAACACCTCAATTGTACAAAATACTACTATAAATGCCAATTTCACAAAATCAGATATTAATGAACTTAAGGAATTTTGCGAATAACCCCACACTTTATAGCTTTTTTCGAATTACCCCCAATTTCATTTGAAATTAAAAATAACCACACTTTGTCCAACGTTAATGATATTACCCCATTTCACTTATCTT
This sequence comes from Bassia scoparia, assembly GCA_008642245.1. Lineage (NCBI taxonomy): Eukaryota > Viridiplantae > Streptophyta > Magnoliopsida > Caryophyllales > Amaranthaceae > Bassia > Bassia scoparia. Next base: position 9,797 of record SNQN01000763.1, read on the forward strand.
CGTTAGTTCTTAACTGAGCTCTTGAATTTACCATTTACCCCTCAGTAAACCCCCCAAGTCAATTGTGGTGAACTCAGTCATTCACTCTTCATTCTCTCCACTTCTCTCTCACTCGTCATCTTCTTCTCTCTCTTTGCTAAGCTTTCATTTGTGTGTCAATCTCTCTCATGGCTTCAATTACTGACAAAGGTAAATTATTCATGAATTCAGTGATTGAACTTTGTATTTTGGAAACCATGAATACAATGTTTCAAGATTGTAATTTGGAACAAAAAAAGTCAATTTATTCATGAAATATTTAACCCTAACAACTTACAACTTAAGTTCAACCATTAAAACTAAAATTTAAGACAACTACAGTGTTACAACCCAAAATACATACTTAGCTAAAAACAACCATCCTACATTACAACAACAATTACCAAACACAACACTAAAAACTAACAAACCAACAACATTCCAGGAAAAAAACCAATTTCTTTGAACCATGAGCTTCATTGTTCCTCCTGCCACCCCCATTCATCCCTTAACATCATCAACAACCAACTGAACCTTCAACAAAACCACATCATGTTCAACCAGTTTCTTCTCCAACATCAAGTCATTGATGATGACTCTTCTGCCACTCTTCTTGATTGCTATCAGCCCAATCCCAATACCCACATCCCTCACTTTTGGTGTGAGAGAATTGCATGAGTAAACCTTCTAGCAGGATTTAACCTTGTCTTGAACGAGAAACTCGAGCAAGAATACCACAATCACACTTAACTACAACCATCCTCCTTCAATTGAAAAACCCTAATTAGAATTTGCACTTGAAGAAAAAACCCAATAATTGATACATAACAAATGAACAAATTAAATTGCAATTCATACTGATAAATTTAAACTCTTGAATCTTCAATTATGGATGTTGTTGTTGCTGATTTTGTGTTGAATTGAAAGGAATGGAAAACAAGACGCGTTGAGAGTTAGAGAGTGAGGAAGAGTCGTTGTGAATTGAAGGGGATTAAATTGAAAAAGGGTGGGGCCCACCATATAGGCACTCTGTTAGAATTAATGGAGATAAGTGAAATGAGGGTATATCATTAACGTTGGACAAAGTGTGGGGGTTATTTTTAATTTCAAATGAAATTGGGGTAATTCGAAAAAAGGCTATAAAGTGTAGGGGTTATTTGCAAAATTTCCTAACCTTAATCACATATCCTATATTAATAAGAAGAAGAATAAGGGCATAATATATACACTTGTGCACAATTGATGCAATTAGAGCGCACTGCGATAATCAAGAGCTGTATGACTCTTATGTATGAACTTCATGAAGAAAAAAGTACTAATTTGAACAGAGAAGAATGATAATAGATATATAACGTATTTAAAATATTGGTGCCATGCTAATGTTCTCTTACGAGTAAATGCTAAAAACATGTATGATGAAGTCTAAAGATGTTTCCATAGAAAATATAAAACATAAACAAACTTGACGACATAAGAATAATATGAGAGAAAAGTGACAATCCAAATCCAAATTACGGTCTGCACAAAATAGGATTCCATGATGTAATGGTTATAGCTATTCTCGTATTTCTTGCATCATGCAAAATCGTGCCCTAATGTGATATCCTATTGCAAACCTGGTAAATAAATGCTTTATAATATGACTTTGCTCTATGGTTTTTATTCAATTTGTACAACTGAATGTGTTTTGCACATGGAAGAGACTAATATAGGAAAGCACGTGTGACATTAGCACATCACTTCAATTAAGATAATCAGTAGTGGACAATTGCATCTACTAATTAAAGACCAACTCAAACAATAAGTTCAACAACCATATGTAACTTTTAAATTTTCTCTGGCAATTAAAATTAAGTAAATGAGTAAAAAGGAAAATAAAGTACTTCATCACCCACTCTATCATTATCATATGACATAGTTTTACCATTGAAAAACCACAACAAAAAACTCAGCCAAAAAACTTTCAAAAAAACCTAACATATGTATCATATGTTTTCGCATATGCATCCAAAAAACTCACCRAAAAAACTTTCAAAAAACTCACCCAAAAAACTTTCAAAATTCACCCAAACATATGCATCATATGTTTTCAAAAAAGCACAATAAAATGATAAAATATGCATCAAAGAAAACAAAAAAATAAAAAATTAATTACTTGAAGGACTAACAGAAGTGATAGAAGCAGTATCTCTTTCTTAGATTTCCCACTATTTCTTCTCTTTCATGGTTTAACAACATCGTCAACAGCAACAAAATCCCTTTCTTCAATCTCAATCCTCCTCCTTGATCTGCAGATGAAATTTTTAAGAAATCGAAAAAAAGCTATAAATCTAATGAAAATAGGTAAAACAAATACGAAAGAAAAATTCAAAAAAGATAAATAAAAAAATTGAATGAAAAAACCCAGAAAATAAAAACGAAATACAAATGATGTGTTTAATTTAATAAAACCATTTGTAAGAGTTTGAAAAATGCAATGTCAGAACATAATAGCAAGAGAGCAATTTTGGCAAATCATTAGGCAAATATAAAACCACCAAATCAAGAGAGTAATTGCGAAATTCACATGATTAAACACAATACCTCCGAATTCACATGGCTTTTTCTAATCGAAACAACCTCTTTGCGGAAACAACCGACTTTTTTCTGTAATTTAAACCACCAAATCAAACAAATCCATAAAAATACACAAAATCAAATCAAAAATGCATAAAAAACATCGTGATTTGGGAAAATTAATAATCTATCTTGCGAATACACCATCGGATATTTTTCCTAAGTTCAGTAAACCACAACCACCCCCTATCTTTGAAGAAATCGAAGTACAAATAATGACCGTATACTTTGTATCCTGTTAATTTATACATATAACACACTAATTTAAAATCTATACTAATTCCATATATAAACAATAACTACAAAAAGTCAATATCAAAAGATATCCATATAAAAGATTGCAAGGGTGATTCTAGTTGGTAAACATAAACAAAAACTTACCACGATGAATATTAAGAAACCATACTAGTAAAAATCCTTAAAAATAAGAAGGCAAAAACGAAAAATATAAAAACTTCAGTTCCAGTTTTGAATTTTTCTCCATTATATTTCACAGATAAAAAAATAACCTATTATAATTAGTGAGTAAGCAAAAAACCTAAAAAAAACTCAATATCAGCAATAAAAAGCAAAACTAATACTAAAGTATAATTATAAGATGCAAGAAAATAATCTTTCAAATATATATATAAAATAAATAAACCAAAAAACAGAATAAATTCTATCTGGAATTTAAAGGGTGGGAAAAACGTAAAAAAAAAAATTTAATGTTGAAAAATTAAAACTTTAATATAAAGAATTCAATATAATGATATATTTAAAAAAGAATACATCGATAAAGTGTATCATAACCAGAAAAACGATAAAAAAATTACGACAAAGAGTCGTTAAAACCAAACATAATCATTATGAGTACGTTTTTAGCATGCACAATACTACGTAGGTGCACTAACTCGGTGGGCTAAGAGGGTGGGCAACGACAAGCGGTGTGGCCGAGAATCCTGGCTGAGAAGTAGCGAGGTTGGAGCAGAGATATAGAGAAGAGTATATTGTAATAGAACTGACGCGAGGACGGGAAATACAACTTTGAAGTGGATATCAGATGAGAAGAAGGACAGTAGAAGGATTAGAGTCCGTTAAAACCTTGAAATGAAGATGAGTTGGAGAAGCTGGAATTAGGAACCTTTAGTAAGGAGGCAAAGTGAAGCAAAATCAACAAAGACGTAATGGAGAGAAACACCAAATTTAAAACTCAGAGGAAGAGATATGAGGTTGGATTAGACAAACAAAAATAATAATGCACGAGCTGGAGTGAGTAGCCGATCAAGATCTAAGATAGAAATGGAGATATGAATAAAGGTCGCTAGACAAGAAACGCACTGCCCCGAGCCCAGCCGACACATACATGAATTTGAATTACGACATTTTAATGATTGAAAATACTATTCCATTTTCTATTTACTTTAGAGAAGCCCACCCTTAAATTACAACACATTCATTCTTTCTAAGGCTCTCAGCTGTACTGTATGCCAATCCAGACATGTAATTCACAATATTATCAGTAACAATGGGGGTCTGATTTTGATTGAAATTAATAGTTCAGATAAAAAGCCCCTACCCCGAAGTGTGCCGAAAGGTCTCATACTTAGCCATTTCGTGCCTACGGTGCATTGGATAACGATACCGTTCTTGAATGTTTATCGGCGAGTTGATTCTTCTAGGAGTTCAAGAATCAAGATTACGGTTAGAGTTGTAAGGCCAGTGAGTTCCAACGTTGTCTTTAATTTCATCATATATTTCTATTAGTCATAATAAACTCCATTTTAATTATTGTGAAAATATTATAGCATGATTCGTCATTATTAATAACGGCTCTATGGGACCGATTTAACTATATCTTGATTTGCTTTGCTTAAAAGTTCGATTTGATTAAAGATAGTAATCCTTATGACGACAACGGCATACTAATCAAGTTAACACGGCACAGATTACTCTATTGATTTTTTTTCAACCAACAGGATTTCCTAATTTCGGGTCTCATAAAAACGACCGAGGACAAGGAATTAAGGGTGTTTTAATGTGGTTCCAGGAAGCAGAGGATTTTTTCATATCAGAGAAATTCCACACACCGTTCACACACCGCATACTTGAAAAAGTAAGGAAACCGACACGACAAATATATGGACTTGTTAAGGGTGCCCTACGAAAAAGCGAAAATAGACGGTGACAAATGAATTTGGTTTATTTTCGCCGGACAAACATAACTTCAGACTAGATAAAGATCACGCGCTGAGGATATGGAAGGAGATAGCTGTTTATCTTTCATTTTCGACACATGTTTTCGGCCCTTCACCCTATGTAGCATTCATTTACTGTCATTCCAATGAGTGATTTAACGTCATCGAGTAGGATAACAATTTACATAATACTATTTTCCCTGTTCTAGATACCTCTTGGACATATGAACATTTCTTCACACTTCCGACGAATCCATATAAGTGCTAGCTAGTCTAGGGGCCACCATTATTCTAAAACAATTCTAAACTATTAGTTTGCTGATTACTACCTCCATTTTATATGTGAGGTTGATAGTGGTGTTGCTATGAGGCCACAATTTCATACTGAACGGGGATAAACTCATCAGCTTAAGATCTCGAATGGGATTGTTCTCTCATCTGGGCTCTAATTTGGGCACCAGAACGAGGAAGACTAATACACACACTGACCTTCTGGGTTCACATACTGTCCCATAAGATTGAATAATCATCGTGCATACACTCGTATCTTCATACAGAAATGACAAGTAAAAGCGCGCTCCAAAATTATCAATAACCTCACACACTCGGCTGTAACAGTTGGCGTTCCTACTCTTTGTGTTCTTACTGATCGATGTCAACTTCACCTGCGATCATGCCAAAATGTAGTGAATTGGCATGCAAATTTACCTTATTAATAATTGAGTTAAATCGATCCCATCTATTATTCCATGACACCGAGAAAGATTGAGTCTATAATAAAACTAGTCCCCCTACCTATCGCATGACTAATCTCACGCGTTGTATAGTTAATTGAAGGATCATTAAATAAAAACAATTATAATCTCTATGAGTCTCACGTAAATGATAATCGAAAGAAAAATTTGGTGGATTAATTCACCTACCCAAATATCGCTGGACCCACTATAGTTAATATCGCAAATTTAGTTGTTTACAATTGTTCCTTACCAACGAACTCGCAATTCTTTGTGTTCAGTCTTGACTGTCAGGGGGGATCTATCCTGCTGCTAGCCTGAGCATCGGTGTATTTGGTCTGAAGATGTACTACCTATCCATATTCGACACAAGTGTGCATTTAAGGAACGATTGGCCGTTAACACTGTTCAGGTCCTGGCCATATTTCTGATAATACTCATAAAACCATTATAGGCTAATGCTATATCACGGGCAAGCACCCAAATTGTTGTTCGAGTTGAAGGAAGATATGGATATAAGACAGCTCAACTATCAACACATAAAATTAGAGAGCATCAACATCTAATATACTTGCCTTCTTTGTAGCTTGCCAGAGTCTCTAGCTTCTCTATCTAGTAATATGTCTAATCCAATATACTTCGGGGTATAGAATGAAAAATCTGAACAACCACTCAATATATATGACCAATATGACATATCACCATTGAACTTTCACACCTGTAAGTGAAACATCTTATTTCGTAAAATGGTAGGTTTGTTTGGTGACTATAATTGATTTTCGTAAAGATTGTGTTGTTTCAGAATCCCTGTTTTCAAACTTATATTTCTAGTTTAACATTATATGTAAATAATTGCTGTATTACTATATGTTTATTGACATCGCATTCAATACTAGATTTTATTGTAGACCCATTTCCGAATTGGCCAAGAAGGCAAAGGAAGTAAGAAGAAAGACTATTTCTTCTTTTATAAAGGAAGAGTGGCATCTCTGGCTGAGCTATTCATTTTCAATCCATGAAGGAAACTGAATGCCAAATTGAGTCAACACTCTTGTATTCCTCATCAATACATATTCGTCAAGCTTCCAAGAAGCCCTGAGCGTCCTACAGCTGCTAGAGACAAGAAATGTGGCAATAGCGATAGAAGCATCACACCACTGCTAGCCCTTTAAGCCTACTCGGTCTGCATTAAGTCCAGGCAAACCAACTGGTGGTTATTGGAAAGAAATGAAAAACGCGCATCCATCTCATAAGACGTATTCAGGTTTGTCAATGACCACGCTTTCTTTGTTACTAGGCTAACCTAATAGTTTTTATTGTCTCAACAGTTCTTTTTCAAAAAAGGAAAACCCTTGAAAGCCGTCTTCGATTGACCTCACATAAATCAAGATTTGATGAGAGGAACGACAAGTGGAACATTACTCCTGCAGCCAAAGAACCAAAACACTCTTCTGAGTCCACAAAATAAACCAGGATGACCCAGTTCCAATAGTCCTCTAAAGAAAAGACAGAAGTACATCCGATCCATGCCTAGTGACACCAATCCTCACTCTCTGACACGGTGTCAAATTTACACCCGGGATCATAACTCCTTCAGACCCAACAGATGTGGATCCACCCAGAGAGACTACTGTTGTTGGGCTTCCTCAAAGAAGCTCATCTTAGAGCGAACGCACAAGAAACGAAAGAAGAGGCAATGAAGGCTTTGAGCACACTAGGAAAGCATCAATTCTCCTCGAAGGCGGACACTTACAATTGGTTGGCAAAAAATTCTTGGTAATTAGTTTAATTTCTTGTGATTCGAGTATCAAACAGCATTTTCTTAATTTGATTTCTTATCCAGACGCCTCACAGGTAGTGACTTTAGAAGTCATCAGGAAGTTTTTGGTAGTTTTATGGCAAAAAATTGATCCTATCCGAAAACTCGAGCCCATGCCATGCTTCCTTTGGAATATAGTAAGGTTTGCTCTACTAATCCTCTGGCAGGGGTATCTGCCTTGAAACCCTAACCAGGACTGTCATCACAAATGGT
>SNQN01000763.1:22571-45191 GCA_008642245.1 Bassia scoparia
TACGAAAATTCCCGGAAATTTAAACACAACACATCAGGCTTACTATTTTCACAAGGGATTTTTTACATATTTTGTCCATAATTTTACAATTTATGGTTAATATACGAAATTTCTTAAGCAAAAGCGCAAAGCCGGCAAAGTGGCGCCATTCGGGATTTGTTGGCCTTCGTGACAACGCAAGCTACCGAGAAAGCAAATATCCGAGCATTGCAATAAAATCAGATGCCAATCAATCAAATGCATGCGATATTATATATGATTTTATCCCGATTTATTCATATACATCCTCACTATTCGAGGCTAACGGCGAATCCCCGCTAAATATCCAAAAATCCGCATTAAAATGCAGTCGCAATTCGTATAAAACCAACGCATATATTAATATGATTATATCTCGATTTATTTCAATCGCAATCTCGTATGACGGGCAATGCAAATCGGCCAATATCTTGGCAGGTGCTAGGCGTAACTCGTTCCAAGGTCTCGATTCCTTCGTTGGCCTTTTCGCTGCTCTTTCTGACTTTGCAAAAAAGCCTGGACGTACTTCTCTCTCTCTCTCTATCTCTCTCTCTTCTGCTCTCTTCTGTTCTCTCTTACTCATTTCGAGTATAAACATACAACTCCAAGCATACTCACAATATGCAAAAGCAAGAATTGAATTCTAGCAAACAAATCGAGCCGCCCTTAAATTGTACCCCCTGGAGCAAAGGGACCGGACCTAGTCCGGCCCGGTGACACCCCAGCGCCCGTACAGTTTACTGGCGACTCCACTAGGGATTTCACTAAAGCTATTACCTTTAGTGATGTGTGGGCAATACTCAAATTGTTATGCGATTTCAACGACCTTAAGATGGCATTGTGTTTAGGCACCTGCATTGCACAGAACTTAGGTTGTTGGCATTGAGTTTCCGTTTTCTAGGCATCACGTCTCATATAAGTGTGTTCTACGCTTCAGAKAATACCGAGGGGGATCGCTTAAGATTGGCGCTGGTGCACTACCTATGTAACCAACTCTTAAGCTTGATGCCCATCCCCACAATGACACGCTGCGTGCCCTACAAAGCCGTAATGGTTTAGACCTCCTTTAATCAACACAGCGGGCTMGATGTGTTAAGGATCGTTCTGAGCCAGGATTAAAGAATACCTCACCAATCCTCCTATGTTAGCTCCTACTCGCCCTGGGCATCCATTACGGCTCTATCTTACAGCAACAAACACCGCCTGTAGATACATACATTTGTCCCTAGCCCAAAAACGGCCAAAGATAAAACACCCCTCGCAACACACAAGTCAAATCGATAGAACTAGAACCTTGACAATCCCTAAAAAGGCAGATTCCCTTGCACCGGACACCTCTTCCAAATATTTAGCACCTCAAAAATAAGTTTTAATATTCAAATAATTTTAACTTATTTTTAAACATTTTTCTAGAATTTTTCATAATCTTTCTTAATTTTTCTAAGTTTTTTTGGTAATTTTAWGAATTTTCAGTAACTTATTTGATTTGGCAATAATTAATTAAATTATGAAAACAATTCCAAAATTCACAAAACTTTAGCACAACACCCTATTCTTCACAAGGAATTTTTATATTTTTTTCCATATTTTTTCGATTTATGCTAATATCYGGCCATCCCGGGATTTTCAACTCGAGACACGCGTCRCGAGGGAGTTGAAAATACCGAGCATCGTGGTAATATCAGCCATATTCACAATAATATTAACGATGATCGTATAAATCGCGCATATATTTTTTATACGATTATATTACGATTTTAATTCATTACAACCACGCTATTCGAGGTAAAACAATCTCGAATATTGCAATAAAATCCGACACAATCGCAATAATATCGAATAATAATCGTATAACAACACGTACGTTTATATTACAATATTATACAATCGCAATCACGCTATTCGAGGCAAGCAAGTCGGCCAAAATCCAAGTTAGTACTGGGCGCAATTGCACCAAGTTTTGGGTGTAATTGCGCCCAAAACTCACCTGTTTTTGTCCGATTTCGACGCTTGCCTATAAATAAGGAACCTCCCTTATTCATTGGAAGAACTTTTGGCTTTTGGACTTACATTCTCTCACTCGTCCAACTCTCTCTCTCTCTTATTCTCTCACACAAACACTCTCAAACACATTCAAACACAATTCAAACACATAAAAGCATACTCAAAGGCTCTTTTGCAATAGATCTAAGAGGTTTTCCAGGGTTCTAAMGCTCGACAAGGGTTCCGAAGGGTCCGAGGCAGCGTTCTTAGTCTACTACATCGTGTTGCGAGGTAGGTRTGAGACCAACGTCTCAATTCTAAACCCCCTTTTGCATGCTTGTTTTGAAATCRGACTTTCTATGTAATTTGCATGWAATATTGATTAACGAATGATTCGACAATTCAAATTAAAAGCAATCTTAAGACATAACATTAAATTCTTCGCCCGAGTGCTTACATGCTTGTTTCACAACCATAATATGCTTTAACAAAGACCAGTAAATTTCGTGTTTCACGCCTAATAATATAACTATGGACAACCGGCATTAGGCTCCTTGAATACGGAATTAACAACACATGCCACAACAAACTAGACACTATGTGCATAGTATTCTATTAAACAACTCGCCTAGTAATTTTGCATGCTAAGGATTTAAAACGGAAAACTTTTGTTGTTGTCTTTCAGATAATGAACTCCCAATAATTGAGTAGAGGCCGCTAGATTGGGGGAGGGGGGGGGGGGGTGMGSYSTACTTCACCCTTACCCTTATCCCCTAATACAGACCTTTGGTGCACTACCAGACATGGAGTCCTTCGCCTTGCTTTATACAATTAAAGGCAAGGCCTAAAACGGGTTCCGCAGCTTCCCAAAAGAAGTGCAGTGGCAACTTCCTCTACTCATTTCGAGTATAAATACACTATTTCAGGCATATTCACAATATGCAAAAGCAAGAATTCAATTCTAGCAAACAAACTGAGCTGCCCTTGAATTGTACCCCCCGGAGCAAAGGGACCGGACCCTGTTTGGGCCGGTGTCGCCCTTACGCCCGTATAGTTTTCTGGCGACTTTAGTGATTTGTGGTCAATACTCGAATTGTTACGCGATTATTAGGTCTTGAAGACGACACTGTGTTTTACGCATCCTGCATTACACGGAACTTAAGTCGTTGGCACTGAGTTTCCGTTTTCTAGGCATCACGTCTCATATAAGTGTGTTTTACACTTGAGACAAGACCGGGGGGGGCTCGCTTAAAATTGGCGCTGGTGCTCTACCTATGTAACCATCTCTTAAGCTTGATGCCCATCCTCACCATGACGCGCGGCTCATGCACTACAAAGCCGTAATGATTTAGATCTCCTTTGATCATCACAATGGGCTGGATGTGTTATGCATCYTTCTGAGCCTAGTCACACGACCCTCTTGGATACTCGAACTGTGCTGTTTGATAACGTAGCAACAGACTCTAGGTGGCTGGACTTTTGTTTTTCTTTTGCATATAAGGTTCATGCTAGCGTGACAACGTGCTACGTGCTTTTAGACTAAGGACCCTAGCTTTGCATTCATAACAAATAAGTCATTGAGTCATGTAACAGTCCTCATATAGCAAGGTGATCATTCCTTAGACGTCGTAATGTTGAAGTGGTTGTAAACTAGAATCATTAGGCATTACGCTTTTATTGAGTCATACAATTGTAAATGYACGTCGGACCTTTGAACTTCGCCTTTTCATAAAAGAGACAAAAACAAAAACAAAACAAAAKKAAAAAAAWWYMGAAAACAAGGGTGAAAAATGAAAATAAAAGGCGAAAGGCAAATTTRCGACGTTCATGCACTTTTACATTTTRGAGTCTATCAATAGGCAAGGGAATGATAACCCCTAAGACATGCATTGCATCACAGGTTTATTCAACATGGAACTTAACTTTTGGTCCATGTTCGAATAGGGTAGGCACCAACAGTTGAGCTCGTAGACACAGGGTTCATTCCATGGTTCTCAAGCAGCACTCAATCAATCACCACCATTGCACTAATGGATAGTGAAGACACTCGAATGAACTTGATTTTAGCTGATTTAAATGAGACCCTCAACTCATTGGCTTCCCGAGTCGCTCAGCTAAAGAAGTCCTCAAAATTCTTGAGGATGTGATCCATGGCATCCTTAAGCACTATGTAGACCGGGTTCTGTCCAAGGCAGAACTAACTTCTACAGTTAACAATTTGCAAGAATCTGTTAGCGAGAAAGACACTAAACCAAAGCCAACAACTGATATGGTGGAGGTCATCACTTCTCACATGAACAAAGCAATGAAGAGGATCGAGGATTCTCTTAAAAGCAAGACTATGGTTAAGGCACCTGTGATTCTTAACAAGCGCAAATACACTAGGATAGGCATGCCCTATGCCCAAGCGCTTGAGCACTCAAGGCAATTGGCTTTAATACACCAAAGGCCCTACTCCTAATCCTCCTTTGGAGAAAAGGCCTTCTAAAAGGAGCATAGACAAATTTTGCAAGTACCATAGATGACATGGCCACGATAGTCCAATTAGGACATGGAGGGAAGCAGTCCAAGACTTGATAGACAGCGACTGTCTCCCCTTTTCTCCCAAAGACTCTAAGCAATATGCCCAGGTAACAGATGGCAATAAGTATCCAGGACTTAAGATTTTTCAGCACCTGCAACTTTGTAGACGGGGATCTTGTCCCCACAAGTAAGGCATCTGCCCTAGATGGCCTCGAAGCACAAGGTTTGGGACTCCTGTTTGTCCAAGAAATCACCCCTCCAACTGAACAAGAGATTTTCATGGCCATGACCAAGGAAGCATTCGACCAAACCACTCTCATCACACCAGTAGAAAGCTTAGTTCATGGTTGGCGCAAAACCGTGAAGATCACTACTCCAGGAGGCAACGTCATCAAGTGTACCATGGGCGAAGGACCAATGCTCGAGGATTCTGAATATGAGACTGAGTTTGAGTCTACTGTTGTAGAAGCTAGGATAGCTAGTCCTAGGGAATGTCCTCCTGAGTCTGTCAAGGAGCCTAGTATCCCCCTCTCCCTTGTCAATSAAGTCTCTTCYGAGACAAACTTATTTGTACTCTCTTCAGAGTTTAATAACATGCTCCTTTCTACTTACTCCTCTTTTCCTTCTTATGATTGCTTTAATTAACAACTCAAAAACAAACAAAATAACAATGAGTTAATAAGGCAATGAAAGAGCACGAAAAGAAAACTTCTGTCATAGAGCAAATAGAAAAGGTAGACATCTCCAACAACGACACGCCGCGGGAGATACAGATTGGTCTAACACTAAGTCTGCAAGAAAGGGATCAACTGGTTGCAACACTGAAAGCGTTTTAGGCTGTTTTTGCTTGGTCCTACGAAGACATGTCAGGGATTGACCCAGACATCGAACAGCATAGAATTTCGCTCATAGAGGGGGCTAAACAAGTCAAACAAAAGCTTTGTTGCATAAAATCGGATGTTGCCCTTAACATGTTGCAGGAAATCATCAAACAACACAATGCAGGCTTCATTAAGCTCATTAATTACCCTTAATGGATAGCAAATGTGGTTCTAGTACCTAAGAAAGATGGGTGAGTTCGAATGTGTGTAGATTTTCGTGACTTAAAGAAAGCAAGTCCGAAAGACGACTTCCCTCTAGCACACATAGACGTTCTCGTGGACAACACAGTAGATTATGCCTTGCTCTCATTCATGGATGGGTATGTAGGGTATAATCAAGTCAAAATGGTCGAAGACGATATGGAAAAGACAACCTTCACCACTCTAATTTGTGGGGGCTATACCGTTACACTGTGATACCTTTTGGACTCAAAAATGCATGCGCCACAGGACATGATACGCAAATAAGTAGAGGTCTATGTCAACGATATGATCGTAAAAAGACCGAAAAAGGACATACCCTTGCACTAAGGAAGTTCTTTCAGAGACTCCAACAGTTCAACAAGCGTCTGAATCCGCAAAAATGCGCATTCAGAGTCATTTCAGGCAGACTCTCAGGTTTCATCATCATCTCTCGAGGCATCGAGATCAATCCAACAAAGATTAAAGCAATCATGTCACTTAGGGCAGCACAAAATGAAAACAAGATCTGAGGGTTCTTGGGTCGACTCCAGTACATCAGTAAGTTCATATCCAAGTTCACAATGGTCTGTGAACCCATCTTCAAGAAACTGAAGAAAGGTGCACCCAAGAAATGGGATGATAGTTGCCAACAAGCATTCGACAGGATCAAAGAATACCTCACCAATCCTCCTGTGTTAGCTCCTGCTCGCCCTGGGCATCCGTTACAGCTCTCTCTTACACCAACAAACACCGCCGCTAGAGCAATGCTCGCTCAAGAAATAGACAGCAAGGAAAGTGCAATCTAGTACCTCAGCAAGAAGCTCCTTCCATATTAGGAACGATACTCTGCCCTAGAGAAATGATGCTTGGCTTTAGTGTAGGTATCGCAAAAGCTTCGACATTACTTGATCACACATACCGTACACATCGTATGCAAAGGGGATCCTCTGAAATACCTCTTAAAAACCAAATTTCAGGACGATGGAAGTATCGAAGTGAAAGCGTTGCTCCGTATCAGTCCTATCTTGAGAACATTGCATCCCAGGTAGAAGTTGAATACACCTACCGACGGCGCGAAGACAATCAATTAATTCGCAGATGCACTAGCAAAGCCTGCATCCATGGTGCGAATTCCGAGTTAAGTGGCCCAAATGCCCTTAGTCTTTGAATGAAGAGAAAAACCGGCCTACGTCTGCACTTTAGACGAAACAAATGAGGTGCCTAACCTCGATCCGAAAGAGCCATGGTACAAAGACATCAAGGAATACCTAGAAACTGGCGAATACCCTTCCATGTGAAACCAAAAAGCAACAAAGAGCTCTTAGACGTCTCGCATCTCAGTACCTATTTCAAGGCGGAGAACTCTACAAGCGCCACTACAATGGTCTCCACCTACTTCGCATCACTCAACACGTAAGCAAAACAGACATGGAGCACTTCCATGGTGGGTTCTGTGGCACCCACATGAATAGCAGCCTTCTGGTCTCTAAGATCATCAAATTTGGGTGTTACTGGACTACCACGGAAGATTGAATGCAATACGTTTGTACTTGAGACACCTGCCAAAAATACTCCAACGCACAGCATGTACCTCCGTTTCTCCTATCCACGTTTGTCTCTCCATGGCCTTTCACTACATGGGAAAAAGACATAATAGGGAAGATTACGCCGCCCGGGGAAGGAGGTCATGAATTCATACTTGTGGCCATAGATTACTTCACAAAGTATGTGGTAAAATTCATAGAAATAAACATCATCTGTCACTATAGGGTCCCTCAAGACAACGACACCCACTTTTAAGCAGAGTGTGCGGATCTGATTGCCAAATTTAGGATTCAGCACCACAAGTCATCACCATACAAGCCACAAGCCAATGGGGCAGTTGAAGCAGCTAACAAAAATCTCAAAACGTTTATCTCTAAGATGACAGAGAATTATCGAGATTGGCTACAAAAGCTACACTTCGCTCTATGGGGATACATGACCTCTATTTGCACTTCAACGAGGGCTACTCCATTCTCACTAGTCTATGGTGCCGAAGCTATTCAACCAGTAGAACTAGAGATCCCGTCTCTACGCATCGTCCTAGAAAGCAAACTCCAGAAGTAGAATGGGTAAAGGTGAGATTCGACGAGTCAGCTTTGCTCGATGAAAAACGGCTAGTAGCCTTGCATCATATCCAACCATACTAAAAGAGGGTCGAACAGTAGTTATATTAGCGAGTCAAATCACGAGTGTAGACACCTAAAAATGTCTCCCCAAAAGAGTAATCAGTGATGAAACATACCGCGTCTCGCGATTGTTTCGACTTAGAAAAGATGGCGTGGTGGTGACACTGCACGAAAAGTGGTGGGAAGGAGAGGTACGGGGGGGTCATGACGTCGGGAAGGGGACTGAGTTGAGAGGGCAGGAGAAGGGACAAATGAGAGAGGGCAGAAAACATTTTGCTGTTAGTTGTATTTTTAATTAGGTGTTGCGGTGATTTTAGATTTTTTGGTAAAGAATAATGTTTGCTGAGGCTCGACGCAAGGTAGGTTGTGGTGAGGGAGTTGATTTTTGCTGGAGTGTGTGTGTCTATGATTGGTTTATAAGTTTATACGGCAAGAAAATGTAGCGCAAAGAGAGAAGATACAAGAGGATATGAACAAAGAAAAAAATGACTGGCCGGAAATGACGTGGAACCGTGGTCTAGGAAACACGTCGTAGAACGTCGTTGCTTTGAGAGCAAAGGTGTCTAGTGCGGTGCGACGAGTGGCAAGGGAAATCACGAAATAGGAGAAATCGGGGAGAAATCAACAAATTGTCGAGGTTTTGGAAAAATATATACGCAAAGGCTTGCGGTTATTGATGAGTACGCAGGAGGCGCTGGGCGGGGTGATGATAGCGGCGGAAGCCCGGCTGCGTGGCGGTGAGAGGAGCGCAGGGCACGCGGTGGGGCGGTAGGTGAGTAGCGGCAGGCCACCTGGCCGTGAGTATGAGAGCGGCGAGAGAGAGGGGGGCCTTCCGCTTCCCGTGCGTGAGTGAGTGAGCGGCGAGGGTGTTTTTGGTTCGGTCGGTCGGTTTTGTCCGTCTACGTCCGTGTATAAATAGCGTGCTTGACGCTGTGCTGCATTCTCTGAACACAGCACGATTTTCAAGTACAACACGTCTATTTCTCTCTCGTCTCTCTGTCCTAAGCTCGCGTAATTCTCTCCTCTGCACTCGTTCTCACTCTGCTCACCTTCTCAAACACTTGCTAAACACGATTCTTCTTGAGTTGCAAATGCTCGATCTCTTTTCTCGATCTAACAAGCAATAACAAAGGTTATTTGTCTAGAGATTACTCGCCATTAAACGATATCCGCTTGTGTCAAGTGCGTAATGTAAGTCACGTATTACTGAGGTTTCGATTTAATTGAACAAACATGTTAGAAACTCCACTATTTAATTGTTTCCATGTAAATATGTAGGATTGTCATTAACGTTTAACGTTTTTCATTTTTTTCATTCTTTTTATTTCATTTCATTATTATTGATCGCTGTCATACTAACGATTCTTATCCCTTTGTAATATGCGATTCAAGGCGGGGAAGATTCATTTCGCTACGTTTTTTCTATTATGCACTACACACATTTGTTTTTGTTCTCTATATATGCGATCAAGGCGGAATATTCGTTTCGGCATCGTTTTTATACGAACATACCTTTGGTTTTGTTTGCAGATTTTAGGGTAAGGTTGGTTTGATCATATGATTTTGGAGTCATATACCTTCGCATTGTATTTGATCACTTGTATATATTGTTTAAACAAGATCGGGAAATTTATTGAATCACTTAGACATTATATTAACATGACAACCGGTTTTTTAGCACCGTTTTAACTTGATTAATGCAAGTGGTCACAATTTTCTAAGTTTAAGGTAGTCTCTGTGCATAATGTATAGAAACGACACTTCGTAGTAATCTTTAGGATAGTAACGGCTTCTAAGTGCAAAAACGTAGTATGTGCATTCAATAACCGACTGAATCTGGCAATTGTAATGGAGACGAAATAGAGCCGCTACATGCGGGCGAATTGCGGTTACAGATCTAATGAGACCGAAATAGTGGCCATTAATTTTGACACCAACGTTTCGGGCGTCCGTGATAACCTTTTAGGCAAGGTGCGACTCCCCTTACTCGACAACACTACCCCAACGCACTCACGTGCGGGTTCCGTGGCTCAAGCCCACGCAAAGCACCTTGATGTAGTACCAAGCCGCGCGCCCGCTATACGCGAGGGCGCGGCCCACGTCCTACAACGAGGAATAAAAGAAGGTAGTTTGGTTCTTAAAGCACTTTGCAAAATAGCCCTAGATGCTCAGGGCAAGTTTCGTACTAATTGGGCAGGTCCTTACATCGTCAAAAAGACCATCTCTAACTAATGGACACGAATGGTGATAAATTTTACAACCTCACTAACTTAGACCATCTCACGAAATACTACGTCTAAGGCATACACGCGAACCGCGTCTCAGCAACATAATAGCACCATGCATCAGAACTACGGATGACCTGATTCATTATGGGATACGTAGGTAGCCTCGCCCTAGGGCTTGGCCACAATGCCCTACTTGTTTTGGGATTGGCAAGTGAACAACAGTCAAGCGGCAATTGGACGAAGTCTACTTTAACATGCTCAAAGTAAAAACAATGTATAAAAAGCAATGGAAGTTCATAATTTATTATTACTTGTAATTAAAATCGAGCAATCACAATGCAAAAGGAAACTTCAAGTTCCAAGTTCACTTATTTCATGCAAAAGCGTCTCGCAGGCTAATCACTTTATTAACTTATTAATAAAACAAACATTAAAACAAACAAGAGTTATGGAATAAAGCAATCACTCCTTCCACTCCTCTTCTTGATCCTTGATGTCATCCTTCTTTGCACCCGAGCTCTCACCTTTAGGCTTCCTCACCCATATGCGTCTCTTGGGTTTATTTTCCACATCAGCCTTCCCTTTTTCTTTAGCATCCCCTCCAAGCATCTCTTTAGGCCCAAYTCTTCTTTTAGCAACATTTGAGTCAATCCTCATAGGAGGAAGTCTTTCAAGCCTACTCCAAACGGGCACCTTCTTAGGACCAAGTCCGTCCTTAGCATAAATAGCTCTAGACTTCGCAGCAGGGGTCTAAGTAGAGTCACATTCCAGTCTCTTACCCTTGTAATGGTCCTTCTGCTCCGCACGTCTTGCCTCAGCACGACTCATCACATCAGGGGCATCCATCCAAATACTSTAATGAGCAGAAACCTTATGATTACCTCAAGTAAGTYGGATCACCTCAAGTGTAGATAGGGATTCCCAATACTTTTTCCACTCCATTGCATTGCCCGAATGCAAACGCTTATCCTCAAGACGAACCGTGTCAACATCGGGAATYAGKTGGACTTTCCCG
This sequence comes from Bassia scoparia, assembly GCA_008642245.1. Lineage (NCBI taxonomy): Eukaryota > Viridiplantae > Streptophyta > Magnoliopsida > Caryophyllales > Amaranthaceae > Bassia > Bassia scoparia. Next base: position 33,574 of record SNQN01000763.1, read on the forward strand.
AATTGCCTTATCACCCTTGAAGGGAAATAAAAGGTCAACGCAGTCAAGCTAACCACGCGCACATATGAAMATGAGCAAGTATGCACCATACACCTAATACCCCACTGATAAGTTCCAAAAATGATCACATTTAGGCACTTATTTCTTCCTTATTTTGGCCTTTATGTGTGTTTACGATATCATTTCACTTACCTTTTGGTTAGATTTCCACTTTGTTTACTTTTGCAAAGCTTTGTTTCTTTTTAGTTGTTTTTATTGGATTTTCTTTAGTTTTCTCTTCTTTTCTATCTTTGTACACTCAATTTCAAGCTTTGTSAGTAATTTGCAAGTTGCCTAGATGTGCACTTGTTGGTTTTAAGCCTTCTTACTTGTTGGTTTGATTGGGGTTGCTTTGGTTAAGCCTTAAGGCACTTGAACGTTTGCTCTAAAATCTTCTTCGAGCCATATCTTTTTGTACABTTTTAATTTWCAGGTGAGACTTTTTTCATTMGAAAGTAGACTCCGAGAGCTTTCCAACGGTATATTACAAGCTGCAATCTGATCGCCGAGCCTGAAGTTTGCACGCGCGTCGTGGATTTGCCTACGCGTGTATGGTACGCGCCTCTCGAGGCTCGCACGCACGTCTGGTGCTTGCGCGTGTTTCACGCACTTGCACAGTCCCCTCCCYTTCCAAAAGKATTTTAAGCGCGTACGCGCGTCCTAGGTTCGTACGCGCCCCCGCACGCGCCTCCGCACACACATCCCCTACCCGCGCCTTTTTGATCTACGGATTTTATATCCGATTTTTAGAGTCTTTTAATATTTATTTTGGTAGTTTTGAGTTTGTATTGTCTTCCTTTTGAGTCTTTTTGCACATTTCCTTCTCTAACCCTCTAACGGCCGCTTTTATCGGTTTTTACAGGCACTCATTTAATGATTATTGTTAAGAATTGTTTTGACACACTTTGGATTGTTTGAGGCTCGGGATTATGATTCGTGTCACCTTTGGTGAAGTTTAGGAGCGTTTTGGGCACTTCCGAATGTGTTAGGCAACTTCAATTGAGKATTACTTTCAYCACACTTATCATTTTGAGGTGATTCTACTTGGAGGTGAAATTACGCCTCGATAGCTTCGAAACAAATGGTCATATGCCTGATTCCGACGTAAAACGAAGAAGTTATGGCCGTTTCTTTTCCTGATCGCAGCCTAGTAGCGCCCAGTAGCTATGTGTATTTGGGGTCTTAAGGCGTTTAGAGCTAGACCTTTTGATCTATCTATGGTTAGGACATTTATGCTGCTAGATCGACTTTAGGTTTTCTATTTGCTCGAATTTTCCATTGATCGAGTGTTTTGGATTTTTCTCGACCACCATGTGCTTCTAGCCCGCTCCTAGTGTGGTTTACGATGCTTCATACAACCTCACTCCCACCCTTGTCGTTGCATTGTTGTMTTTGTGACCGTCATGAGCACGAGGAAGGCTCATAGTTCTAGCTTGGGGGGATCTCCTTTTAGGSTAGCTTGGGGGAGGGGCTAAGTAGAGCTTTGAATTGGTTCGTATTGAGTTCGGTGGTTTGGTTATGTCGATTTGTGTTAGTTTTATTGCTTTTTTTAGTCTTTTCTTTTGAGTCTTGAGTCTAGTTCTACATTTAAGTGCACTTGTACTTAAGTGTTTGTTAGCCCATTGTTTTGCAAAGTTTGTTAGGGTATTGCCAATTGCACGCTCCTAATACACATCATTGCTAAAACCAAACAAAAGCTCAAGCAGCCGTGTGGCAACAGGTGAAATGAGCGGTTCACCCAACCTAGAAGTAAACTAACACAGCTTAAAAACAAATCTACATCCAATTTTATCAGCATAAACAACAAGTCTAGGAATTAAAGTAAAACTGAAAGGAAATCTCATAAAAACACAGAAAATGCAATATCATGAATAACTTAACCAAAATGAATTAAGAAGTGCAAGAGAAGAGATAAGTTACTAAGCTGAATATAAAATTTGGTCAGAATTCCAAGATTACAAGTTCATATGCCAAAAAGAATTTGGAGAAGAAGGGTGCAATATAATGAGAACTTGAAACTACTAGCTAAACTAAAGAGAGAAAATAAAGCAAAAGGCTATTGTAAAGAATGAAAAAAGAGAGGCTCCAATCCCCACATGAATAAACCAGTCAAAAACATAAAGAAAGGTAAAAAAACAAAAAATTAGAAAAAACGAGAAAAGCAATACGGGGCATAGTAGCGCCTACTGGGCGTATGGCTCGATCGAGGAAAAAGAACGGCCAAATTCTTTGTTTTACTTCGAAAAATCAGGGTAATTGACTCGCTTCATTTCGAAAAAGCTATCCCGAAACTACTCACCTTCCATGGATCACTGCCAAAATCTCCGATACTAAAGAGCAAATATGTAGAATCCATACAAAAGTTAAAGTGTGACTTAAATTATAAATACAAGCTTTTGAAAAAGATAAGTAGATCGAACTCACAGACACCAAATAGCCATATACCACAGCACGAAATAGCAACCAAAACCGCACCCAACAGAAACCAAACAATCACACGATAAAGAAACACCAGTGGGTTGTCGAACACAATAACAGAATATTAACAATGCGCAGCTCGATAGAACATGAAAAAATATTAAAACACAAATTGAACATAGAGATGTTGATCAAACAAAATCAGAGATAATCCTCTACAAAACACTCATTCAAAAAAATGAAAATAGCTAATGACCACAGTAAAACACATACTTCCGAAATCAAAACAAATCAAAGTGTACGAAAAAAAGTAAATCAACTCAAAACCACAACTACCCTAAATAAAAAAAACATCCAAAAAAATCGAAAACGTGCGACAAAACAGAAATGAGAAAGAGCAAAATCGAAAGAGAAAATAGAGAGAATAAACAGATATCCAAAACAAAGACCGAAATGAAATACTACAAATCAGAAATAATAACGTATAATAACTAAATGAACCCAAGAACTGCTGAACTCGGACATAGAAAAAAGTTCAGTGCAGAAAAAATAATGAAGAGAGACAAAAATTGGCCATAAATTACGTACACACCTTTACCAAAATTAACTAAAATTACTTTTGTTAAGCGATGTCATCGCATCAAAGAGCTACTGAAATGTACCTAAGAAAAGAGAAAGGAGACGAAACATCAAAAATGACCCTCAGGATTCAGAAGAAACCTCATCCGAGAACACATCCACCATGAAAATCTTAAATCTGACAAGAAACTCAAACTTCTGACTCAAATAAAATTTAACCTGCGATCACTCTTTAAAATAAAGTACCCAAAACAAAACAACACAGAATACCTAACCGACCAGACTAGTTAACGAGACCATGAGAGAAGCTACACAAAACAGAAGATGTGCAGCCGTACGCAAGATAGGTTCTGAAAATCCTGAAGTGTGTGAGATGAGAGAGGAGAGAGAAGAGATAAAATGTGAAGGAACCAGACCCGAAACATCCGAAACAAGTCACAAAGACGCTGAGGAGTCCCTTATTAAAAGGTAGTACTCATAAACAAGTTAACCATGCCTTCCTGTGAAATGGAGAATATACTATAGATTATGAGCCAGTAAGTACGAGCATTGAACATAAGTAAAAATGCTTATCATGAAGTTCTCATTACATAAGCTCCGGATTGTAATCACCCTACGGTCTCTGTACATAAACATACTGAGACGTCGACCAGTGTTTTTAAATGAATTACCGTTTCCACTTTGTAGATTGTAGTGAATAAGACTCCTGGGTAATAATCAGAATAAGTAGCTCCTTATTTCCTGAACTTATGAATTGGTTTCTTATAAAAAAATGTATACTTGCCCGACTTTTAGTAGTGATTGTCCAAATTAGAGATCCATTTTCAATATAGATGTGATACTTGTGTTTATAGGAATGCAACTTTGTTTAAGGTAATATATCTGGAGTGTATTACACTATAATGTTAATACAGAAATTCATCAACATACACCCAAAATAATTTTAAACTCTCATGCAAAGTGACCGAAGAACGAAAAAGATCGAGAATAAGATAACAACTACAAGATAAAGAATAACTGCACTTTCCAGAAAAGAGAACATCGCGAAAAGTATGCGATCTGTTGTGACATCTAAGGTATCCTACCTAATCGAATCAAAAGTACACACAAATCAAATGCCAAAATCAACACATGAAGAAAGATTACCTAATTATTCTAAATTCCCTCCACTCAATTCTTCAATTCCTCCTGATCTTCCCATCTGCCCATAAAAGTCAAAGAACGAGAAGCAAAATTTTTCCCCGAAGTGACACTTCACAATCCCTCTTCCGCTTTTAGAGGTTTCAGCAATGTCATCAATCAAAGCTAACAATAATCTTAAATTGTCTGACATTACTACTACGACAACATCTACACATTTACGAATAAATCTTCATTATTATTAAGTGCTACACTAATAACTCTTATACTTTATACATACGAGTCTCATAATTGCAGAAATCATTGCATTGATCTATCTGATTGTTCTTCCCAATAAATTTAATTTCAACTCGTTATTAGGTTCCTAACTAATATTCATTAAAGAGTACATAAGAAAGAAAAAAACCATTACCATTGATTACAGCACTCACATTACACTATTGAACAAACGCCCAAATACAGTAAACAAATATATTCTACATTTATACCACCCTCAAATATTAAACTAATTTACGCTGCCATTGGAACTTTACATAGTGCACAAATCCGTCATCCCTAACTCCCCCTTAATACTCTACCCAGAACCTTTCTCAATGCGATTCGAAGGTAACAGTCTCTTAGCATGTCCATGATGGTTTGTACTTATTATATATAAACAAGATCTGATGTGCCCATTTCATCATATGAATGTATTCCAAATGAATGAAGACAAATAATGCACCAGTAAAAATTATAGCAAAGAAGTAACATAAACCAAAAAGGATGAATATACTAACTAAATAAAGACCGAGAAAGATCACGTACCAAGCATATTGCTACAACAGCATAAATTTGGAGTAGGATTATCTCGATCAAAGTACATCGATCACGGTGAGTATTTCAACAGTTAATCTCTATTGATAAACGAAAAGAGCATGAGTAATGCAAGTGTACCTAATATACCGTATTGAAGAGGGTCCTATATGAACAATTTGCGCGCGAAAGTTAAGAGAAAGTCCCATTCGGGACTCTGTGAACGACCTAATTGCAGGGGATTAATGAGATTAGTAAAAAAGATCTTTTAAAATAGCGTTCTATTATAATTAGCACTAAGTTTAGTTTAGCCGTTCATAGTAAACAATAAACATACAATGCACAAGTCAATCAAATACCCTAACATTCCATCACAACCGGAACTATTAAACTAGTAGCATTTAAGAAAGGTTTGTATGCAATTCTGATAATCACCACTTATCCTCTACAGATATTTTAGAAAGACTGTTGAAAATATCCAATATTAACAACTCGAAAAGAATTTAGTGTGTCAACAGAAATCTCATCGTTTATACGGTCTTAAAATAATGCTTCCACAAATCAAAACAAACTAAAATATTAATGACAAAAACACATAAAAATATTGAGACAGCTAATAAAATACAGATTGAATAATGAAACTACCCAAGTATATACCACCATATCATTGCATTAAATACAATATGAATGTATCAAAAACTAAAATCGAAAACAGAAGCTAAACAAAACACATTTTAGTAACAACTTTCGAGCACCTTACAATCTATAGAAACCTATGTCATCCAACATAGATCTCTACAAATAGACAGAGCACCATATGCACAAACAGCCTATCCATCAACAATCAATTCCCGCACATAATACAACCATCCATCTTAGAACTAGTGCTCAATGTAATCACAAATTCAGCTTACTTATAAGCCTCGCTATACACCTGTAAGCACGCATGAATAGGAGCGAGTCTAAACTGACAATATATATGCCTTAGACGTGGGTGAAGATTCTCACCTGCGTTTTATTAAGCAACGATCAAAAACGTATCCACAAAGTTCAACTAAATCGCGAAATCTGATCCAATGACCGGATACTGCGCGTGGCTGATTGAGAGCTCTATATGTCAAGAATCATCCTAACTGTAGTTGATGTGGAGATCTACTAACGATAAATCTAATTGATTAAGCCTGCTCGAAGCGAGTGAGTGCGATGTAATCAAATCACCAATGAAATGCCTACAACTATGTATATGCTTAACTCTAGATTGATGTACTGTGCCAGTCATTATTCGAAATACTGGAAAATTATCGTCGCACTAAAGTAAGTAATCCACTCACATTTTCAAGATTGAAATGCATAATCCTCTATGACCCTCATAATTGTACCATTAAATACTCTATAAAAGAATACTATACAGTCTATTCCAACCTAGACTGTACACGCCTAGAAAAAGAATAACACATAAGAATGGTCCTACTAGGCATGGCCGAACAAATCCCTAGGTAAATTAATACAGATCACCGAGGCACCTAGAAGCATAAACTTCATCGCTATATTATACATCCACGAGCATCACCAAAAGAGACCGAGTAGAACTCTACACACTTGATTATCGAATCACTTTTTTCCGAATTACCTAAATCTACATGAGCATTAATATTCAACACTTTACAGTGAAAACTGATAGACAACTCAACAAAAAATAGAATGTCTCCTCGCGAAGTTAATAAAGTAATTGTCGATTCGATTCCGAATAAAAGTTGCAACAGCGTCTCGCGATGTTGTTGACTCAGAAAAATGCCTTGACACTTCACACAAAATCGAGGTACCACACACAGTGAAGGCCTCCGTCACTCAGGAACTTACACTCAATTGACACGAATCATCAAAGATCCAGCAGCACTCTCAAACAATCCCAGCAAAAGCATTAGTGTCCTAATCTTATCAGTTTTCTCTTATACAGAATTAAATCATCTAAAGGTTGTTCAAAGATCCTGTATACCACCCGCGAATTTCTCCAAATGCCTTTTTGATTATGCAGTCATGTTCCGCACTATAATTGCGTTGAGGAGAAACCGGAACATGTAAGATCCATGTATGTAATACCATTTAAACTTATACTTCCATAATTAACTCTAATAAATGACTTATATCTAGACCTCCTGTAATTACGAATGCAAAAATGTCCTACGTATAATACAACGCAGAACAGCGTACACAGACGATACATGATAAAGGGTTAAGGAATTGTGAATTCGAGCTCCGGGAAGATACGGTGAACCTTGTAGAACATTCTAGAATTCCCGCTTGGAGAGCTAAGTGCTAGTGCGTCGAAGTCAAGGAAATCACGAATAAAATCGAGAAATCAAAATATTGTCCCGAGGTTTTGGAATATGATACGCGCGACAAGCGTCTTGTAACGCAACGTCCACTATTAGCGGCGACGCCGTTAAAAATGCCGAGCATGAGCGTTAATTCAGAGTTCCCTCTGTTTGTATATGAGCGCTCCATAGAGCAGAGGCAATTATTGCTTATACGCAGTGCGTGACTTCACAAGGTCATAGACATTACGTAATCAGAACCAAAGTGCGTTCTGTATAAAGGAAAGCTGAGCGAAGGTCGTAAAGAGCGAACACCTGTGAGCCGTACATACCCGTAGGCAGCAGATTACCTACAGTACGCTCCCGCATGAGCGTAGCTGATACCAGCAATCCTTGCATCCCAGCAGTAGTATACGCTCGAGCCCGGATCATATTGGCCTGCTTCAAGTTTTTGCCTGCTATAGCCGTTGACTATTAAGCTCTCGATTAGCTCCACGTCTCCCTTTTCCTATAACTATTGCACGAAACAGACGGCTCATCCACACATCGCTATCACAATTTCTAAACTAGATCTTCCAACAACATCACATTGTGGCCTACCTCTCCCGTCGAACAGAAAAATCTACTGCGAAGAGCAAACCAGTTTCGCAATTTAGTGACTCAATAGTACAGTGCCATTTTATCCATAACCCACAAATCATACAAAGTGGAACCAAATCAAGTGAGGATAAGGAACATTCTAGAGCCCACATACAACTCAGCCACCAACATCAGCACCTTGTCAATTTTTGCACCACATCGTCTTGTAAAATCTATAACCTGTTTTAACTATCTATGCATAATCAAGAAATATAATAACAGATTATTAAGAGATTTATATTCCATATATAAAACAAAGTAAAAACATCATCAGACATTTATTACCATGTTCTATGTATAACCTATATAGGGTAATTATTACATATAACTAACATTATGCAATGTTATAATATCCAATAGGTGTTAAGTGTAATTTCGATTTACTTTCCCGTCACAAACCACACATTCAAAGTCAAATAATAGGATATTAAGTATATTAGTGTGCCCTCTACAAAATTGATCTAATTTTTGGAACCTTATCCATTGGGTACTTAAAAAACGGCGTTTGTTTTATCTTCAAAAGTAGTCAATTCAGATCGAAATGAGGATCACTGACTCTATCTTCCTACTTTGCAAGTTTAATTCTTTAGACACAATCTTGATTGTTTGCCATTGAGCGTACATTGCTGCCAGGTGAGACTACACTACTATTATTCCCATATCATAACGATGCTTAGTGCTAACGCTTCCATATTCTTGTGCGAAAAGCCTATCTCCGTCCATGTAACTCTTTTCCTTGTAAGTTAAGCCTTTGACATATCCTGTGTAGTCCATTGGCCTTTAGAACCGACCCCGAATGGAGTGTAATTAAATATTCTGGCTTGTATCTCACACCGCTTACTTACGAAACCGTTCAAGCTACCGCGTCAATCACAAAGTTTTCCTACCCAACATAGATTAGAGTATTTGGATGCTGCACAAATCCTATGAAGATCGTGCTATTGTCCTCTGATTGTAGAAGTCTGGCCGAAAGATCGTACGCAGAGACAATAGCATACACAAGGCACCTCAGGTAATAGTGCGCTTATTTCAACACCCGAAATCAGGAATTGAGGAACTGTCTATCCGATCTACATAGACACTTTAGGTAGGATGAAACTACAATGAGAGCCGAGTAGTAGAGCGGCCTGCTACAAATGTTCTATGCTAAGAGAGGACGTCGTGAATGGGTACAGATGGTGATTCCCCGTACTAACGCAAAGGTTGCCTTCCGAGAAGTCCGCGATCTAGAAAAGTTGCTGTTTACTCCTCTCCTGACCTAAGCTTGTGAGCGCTCACCACAAAGATGTTGGCCATCAAAAAGATAGAACGTTGCGCTGAATAGAGTTAAACTGCTTATATTAGACGCGACGATGCTAAAAGAGATGACGAAGAGTCGCCCTACAATACGGACAACCATCCCCATAGATATCGCGAATCACATTAATACGCCATATGCCAATGCGGCCATAATGCTGCAGTAGCTCCATAAGAGCACCCTTGAAAAGCTTAGAGTCGACCGCGCCCTCGCCTAGAGCAAGGGCGAAAGACACCTGAGCAATGTATATCATTGACTCAACATACATGCTATGGAGTGATAGGTTGCAATTACCCAATTGTCTAGTGACTCTGTTACGAGTATCTGTATATTCAAATTCGTTCGGTTAGTTTATTACTCGAAGTAATAATCATGTCATTAGTGAGCGATAAATGCGCTTTATTCATATGATAATAAGTGAACTTGGAACTGAAGTTTTCCTTTTGCATTGTCGATTGCTCCCATTTTAATACAGCTTTAATTAAACCTCTACATGAACTATCCCTTGCAGGTTCTACATACATTGTTCTTACTTTGGTTTTAAAGTCTGAACTTTTTCGAGTCACCCCCTTTGGTCTCCACGACTATTGGCTTGATGTATCTCTAGTTGTTGCCACTGAATCCCAATCCCCAAAAAAAGTATTCTGTGGCCAAGGAGCCTGAGAGCCGAGTCTATTACTTACGGTTTATCGTAAGATACAATTGAAGTTGGCTATTGTAATTGACATATCCCCACGTAGTTTTGATGGCATCTAGAACCGTATAGTCGTTCCTTGTATGCTTCGACGCCCACCGGTTCTGCCGCGTATGTACGTTGATGCGTCGTAGAATCGTCGTGAGCATTATTTACGATGGAGGTGTCCTTAGTCTACGGTCAGGTTCGTAATAATACTATCACACTCACCATATCTCAAGGGCCCTTAATTAGGTGGTGTTAAGAAGTTGGACCCGATCTTTTTATCGACTGAAAATGTCAATGATCCCACTATCAGACCTGAAGCCACAATTACCGTAACCGATAAACTATTCCCACTCCTGAGAATCCTTAAGCCGCTTTTATTAGAGTAGAGTAATATCACAAGACATTCGAGACGTCTATCTACCTTTATATCATGCCTGTCTGTGTTAACTTGTTAGACCTCGTTCACAGTCGCACCAATTCTCGACCACCACTCCGCGTAGACCCAGTCTTTCTATGCCGTAATCATTTTCTGTGCCAAGACATGAAGTTTGGCACTATCCATTAGTCTCTCTCTTTTCATACAAATTCCCAATTTTCAGAGCACTCGATGACGAAGCTAGAATCACTCGACTTATGTTCGATTCCAATCCAAAGTCTTTAAATCTGACTTAATCACCTTTTGAACCTTAAACCCTAAATTTAGTTCAATTTTAATTTCCAATTCAACACGCTTAATTAGGTTGGCAATTCACTTGTCACCCAAGAGCCTTGAATCTGAATAGGTTCGTTTCAAACCAATCTAGAGAACCTTAGAACTGAACTAGGTCGATCATAGACTCAACCCTAGAACTTTGATTCAAGCTAGGCCCATTCCGATTTCAAGCTGCTCGTTAATCTAGGATCCTTAATTCCGAAATAGCCCATCTTAGAGTTCGAATCTTTCTCGAGTCTAAGCACCCTTAAATCCAGATTTAGAGTCTAGCCTATTCACAGTCTACTTTCGATCAGTTCCTTTAAGTCCGAGAACCTCAAGACTGATGTTAGTTTGTTCTTAAGAGTTTGCTAGAGGTTTTAGACCAATCTTGTTCTGTTCTAAAAGTTAATTTCTGATTTCAGCAAGATAGCAAAGACTCGCAACTTGTCTCTGCCCAAAGAGCAAGAAAGTAGTCAAACACATCCTACCTCCACAAAAGCCCATTGTCTTTCCTTTTGACCCCCTTCCATCATCCACAAAAAAAGGCCTAATCCTATATTTCCTTGGCCCAACTGCAAAAAACACAAACACCACACCATCAAAGCCTCATGAGTCACCCCAAGCGCCGGTCATCGATTTGCGCGCTTCTCTGTGAGTCATAAAGTCCTGATTACCTAACCAGCTGTCCCTAAAATCAATTCCGTTCCTCTGAAGTCTATGTAGTCTCTCCATACAATAAGCCGATGTACATTCAACATTCATTGTTTTGGCAATATTTTTCTAATCTATGCAAGTGCTCCAACCACTCATTGCCACAATGGAATTTATATACTGATTTTAATTATGAAATTGGAACAATGCCCCAAAAGGAGTCCTCTTTCACAGCTCCAACAAACCCCTCCCTTCATCCCTTTTGTTCACATCAAATTCAAAAAACCCTTGCAACCTTTGCAGCCACAAACACTATCCAACTTAGCCTATCTTTCTTTCATCACCCAACATCTACCTAGCCTTTGGAACCAA
>SNQN01000763.1:56327-74348 GCA_008642245.1 Bassia scoparia
AAAAAGGCAGTTCATAATGAACACGAAATGTGACAATTTCTACAGCCTCACCAATTTAACCAACTCAAGAAGTACCACGTCTAAGCATTACACGCGCCCGCATCTCACAACAAAATAACTCCAATGCATATAGAAACTACGGATGGCCATTCCTTAGGATACGTAGGCAGCCTCGCCTTGGGCTTCAGCCACAAAAACAAGTGCCCTACTTGTTTTGGGATTATCAACGTGACAACAGTCAAGCGGCATTGGCACGAAGTTTTCTTCTACTATGCTCAAAGTAAACAAAATGTAGAAAAAGCCAATGCAGTTTGTACATTTATTACGCTTGTAATTATAATTCACAATTACAATTGCAAAATGAAACTCATAGCTCCAAGTCACTTATTACACGCAAAAGGCGGGCTCGCAGGCCCTTAGTAACTCATAAATAACAACGTTAAATTAAACAAGATTTCCAAAAGCAATTCACTCCTTCCTCTCCTCTTCTACTCCTTGAATTCATCCTTCTTTGCACTTGGAGCTCTCACCTTTAGCGCTCCTCACCCATTTGCGTCTCTTGGGTCTATTTCCCAAGCAAGCCTTCCCCTTTCCTTTCAGCTATCACCTACATGCACCTCTTAGGCCCCAAGCTTTCCCTTTCCTTTACCATCACCTCCAAGCACCTACTTTAGCCCAAGTCTTCTTCATCAACATCTAAGTCAACTCCTCAAAGGAGAAGTCTTTCAAGCTCTACTCCAACTGGCACCTTCTAGACCAAGTATGTCCTTAGCGAAACAGCTCTAAGACTTAGCAGCAGGTGGGTCTCAATAGAGTCACAGTTCCAATCTCTTACTTTGACAGGTCCTTCTTTGCTCCGCCATCTTGCCTCATTCACGACCAGTGGCGTTCATCTAAACACGATAGTGAGCAAAAATCATGGCGTTCATCAATCAAGTTATAGCATAAATCTTGCGGTCGCCACGACAAGTTGGGGTCACCTAAATGTAGAAGGGGATCCTAGTATTTCTACCACTCTATGCATGCGAATGCAAGCGCTTGTCCAGGAACGAACTTATGTAACAGCCGGAATAAGCTGAACTTTCCCGAATCTGCCTTCTCACCTTGCAAGGGAAAATAAAAACGTCACCGCAGTCAAGCTTAGCCACACGCACATATGGAGACAAGCGCGAGTATCCACCATACCCTCAACCCCTCTCAAGGCACTGTCCACCGTACGAGAATGCCACGGTCAAATAAGTCAAACATTCACTCATGCCGAGATTTATTGGACATGGGACTCGCTAGGGAAAATCTCTTAGCAGAACTATACAGGTTCTATAGGGCACCTCACTACACTCAACGCTCCACACCCAAAATTTGTCAAAAACAGTAGCATGTGCACATTTAGTCCATCACTTAAAAAAACCATAAAATTTGTATAAATGCACTATTTGCACAATATTCAGGAAAATATTACCTGTAGCCAGAACAGGGCATCCAGAAAAAGGCGTTTGCCCATCCTTTTAAAGACGGTTGAGCATCATCGAATAACTCCCCGTGCACAACGACATAGGTGTACGGCTAGCCTCGCATGTCACAATAGAATGTGCTAGCATGACCAACATCGACGTTGCGATAACAATTAGAAGCCGGCAAACAAGCAATCATTAATTCACGTCTACGGTAAACTCTACGGCAAGAAGGCATCACTAGCAATATAATTTCAACTAAGGCCAGCAAGTCAATTTCCCGGCCAAATGCACTATTGCGCCGGTAAAATAGTGCGAAAAAAATCTCAAGTATCGCTCATATTCAGTCAACAAAAGTGATTAGCCAGTATTAGTATACAAGGAGACTTACAAATGCCAGCAACAATAGCTCCAGTGCTCTTCAGGCAAAAGGAACAATTTCCTGTCCCGGAGATGAAAACAATGCATCAATGAGGTCCCACAAGCTTCATAGAGCATCAAGAAGCTTTTATCGAGGCTTACATACCTTTAGAACTCAAGAGAACATCCACAATTCACTTGCAAGGTCCTCCCTTCTGTGGGCATCATGTTTCGGGAGCATACACTCAAAACATTAGCAAAGTCCTCCCCATTGATTTGTTACAAATTCTTCATGTAATGAATTAAATGAGTATAAAGTAATTGTAAGAGAGTTTTTTAAGCACTAAGGAGCGTCATGAATGAATTAGGGCGTGCATTAAAGGCCTTTTATAAGCAATTAGGCCGAACAAAACATGGCTAAAATCGAAATTTAAGCGAAACTGGCCGATCTCGGAGTTTACGTCTGCTTGGGGGCCTATTCGCCTAGTTTTTGCTTGTTTTGGCCGATTTTTCTCACTTTGGTTGCTCCCATTACACTGTGGCACGCAGTTCTGGTCCGACCTAGGGTCTTTCCCTATATTTTTAAGGAGGAATGAAGCCGACTTCCCTTAACAACGCAATGCCAACATACGCAACAACACGAAAGAAGATCGCACAGTCTTTATGAAATTTAATTACATGCATTGCATATAGTTACAAGTTGGCTTTCCAAGTTGGTTAATCAAAGCTCGCATTACAAAAGGAGCTATGTCTAGAGTATACACAAGTCAGGCATATTTTACATAGACACTCAGAGTCTAAGCTTAGAGAGTCGAGCCAAAGTCAAGTCAAGTGAAGCAAAAGTCAATAATCTATTCTAATAGGTCTAAGCTAAGTCCTAAAATTACCAATAAAAACCAAGGTACATCTACGTCGCAACATGTTAAAAAGCCGAGTGAAATAGCACGCAAAGCAGACTCGCTCCAGCAAACTCAACAGGAAAGGAAACCCATAATAAGTTTAGGGTCTGGTACTATAAACTGAGTCGAAGGTCCGGGATGAGAACGAGATGCCTAAGCGTTGCCAGGCGAACACGTGCTCATGAGGTCAAAGCCTCTTACCCTGGTTGGACGACACGTTCCATCCGTGCATCGTCTCGACTGTCCAGCATCTCATCATTCGCCTTGGACGACCTGCAAAAGGGTCTTTTTTTCAAGTCAAAAACGGTTCTTACCGTGCAAAGAATTAAATTACTAGAGTTTGGTGCGCTTATCGAGTCTTAGCTGACAGTAGGAGTGTCTCTAGCATCTAATCCGCTGCTAGCAGCCTCATGACACAGCCCGAGATCTATTTCACAAGTCAAGCAGTCAGCACAATTGAGTGAAATACTGGCATTGAAAAGACATAATCAAGCCAATAAAGCATTTCCAAAATCTAACCAAGCTCCATGGGCAATCAGTGTGAGCCTGTCTAGCAGCTGGAGGGGCAGCTCAATAAACTCGTCCGAAGCCAAGCGAATCCTCAAGAACACAAAGGGGATTTCCTGAGGTCGTAGTCAGCCTGCACAAGCCAAGCAAAAGTTATGCACAACTTAACGGAAAGCAAATGCAAAGAAAAGTTGATGGAATAAGCAAGAAATTCATACCTCGGCAACTAGCTCGACTCGGGGCTAGTCACTCCTCATTAAAACTCTTATGGGCTCCTGACCCCTAACACCGAAAGAATACCCACCTAACAAGCTACGCACAAGCCGTAAGCGAGCAACAGTGACGCAAGGAAATAGCCACGATCAAGTGAAGATCGAAAGCAGATCAAAGTCAAAGCAACATTCTCCAGTCGAGTTGCCTATCCTTACAAGGGCCAGCGTTAGCCAATTTTGTATTACGCATGCAGCATTTGCAAAAAGACATTGCTATACGCAATCATTGCAATACGACGTTACCTCTATTTAGTTTGTCGGAGGCTAGCCGGAAATGGATAAAGCAGATTAGAGCACGCACCAACAAAGACATTCGCGCTATCACGATTGTGGCTATACGCAGCGTTATCATCATATAATTTTCTCGGTTGACTAGTCGCGATGGGATACAACAGTTAAGCACGCACAAAAAAAAAAAGACATTCGTATACGAGCATCGTGGCTATAGCATGGCATCACCATTATATTAATCTTCCCGAACGAATAGCCGGAGATGGGATAAACAGATCAACGAAAGCACCAAGTCCAAACGCAAGCATCGATACGACACCATTTATCTACCCAAAGGAGTCAAACGGGCACCGATACGAACACCGCAGCATTCCCCATGGAATTCCTAACGGACTGGCAATCTGAGGTGAATTGAATAAAATTCCCAGGAATCCTAATAGAAGTATCGAGGCAGGACAACCTTTACCAGAATCGCTAGTTGAATCAAAACATAAGTGAAGATTCACTTCTCATAAAAATCCCTAGGTGGAATCAGAAACCATAAGTGGATATCCTCTCAAAAGATCGCAAGTGCGAATCAAAACCATGGCAAAAAGCACGAAACACCGGATGGAAATCAGAAACCATAGGTTGGAGACTATGGAAAAAAATTTAGCAACAATGGCGAGCAAGTATAGCAACTGCAAACCGAGTTGCAGTGTAAACATAACATTATTTGCAAGCAGTACCGTGTACTTTAGCTTTCGTTTTTACGAGATATAGCCAATGAAGTACACCCCTCGCAACACACAAGATCAAATAGAAAAAAAGCATGGACCTTGACAAACCAACTAAAAAAAAGGCAAGTTTCCTAACGCCAAACATCTCTTCCAATATTTGGCACCTCAAAAAAGTAAGTTTGACTTTATAAGTAATTTTACACTTATCTCTTTTAAAGATTTTTCAGATTTTTTCAGAATTTTTCTGAATTTTTGAGCATTTTGGTCTTGGCAATTTTTTGGAATTTTCAACAATTTTAATTAATTTTGCGATACTTAACTACATTATGAAAACAACTCCAATCACAAAAAATTAACACAACACACATGTCACAAGGAATTTACATTTTCCGATAATTTTCGATTTATTTATGGTTTAATATACGAATTTACTTATAGTAAAAACACAAAACCGGAGCAAGTGGGCCATCCCGGGATTATTTTCCTCGAGACAAGCTTTCCCGAGGAAGCCAAAATATTCCTGAGCATGAAATAAAATCATCTTGCCATCATATAATCACGCGTATATTTTATATATTTTTATTCTCATGTTTATTTCATTACATCTCACAATTCGAGGAAAGGCGAATCCACTAAATACCCGAAAAGCACGAATTAAAATCGCCGCAACGTTATAAAAATCACGCATATATTTTATACGTTATAACTCCAATTTTTATTCATTGCAATCTCTCTATTCGAAGGCGATGCAAAATCGCCAAAAATTATGGCAGATTGTTGGCGTTATACCCCAAGGCCCCCTCCTTTTGGCCGATTTCGACCCTTCCTATAAATAGAGATCCCTCATTAATTTCAAGGGACTTTTCCGACTTTCAAAATCTTGGGACGACTCTGCTCTCTCTCTCTCTCACTCGTCCCAACTCTCTTCTCTTCTTCTCTCTCTTCTCTTCATATCTCCTCACAACACATTTAAACAACATAGGAAACACATTTAAAAACTCTTTTGCATTAGATCTAGCTAGGAGGTTTTCAGGTAGATAAATGATGAAAAGGGTTCCTAGGGTACGAAGCACGTTCCTTGATCTTTGAATCTGTTGCAGAAAGTTTTTAGAGCCAACGTCTCAATTCAAAACCCCCTTTGCACGCTTGTTTAGGGAAATTTGACTTTTAAGTATTTGCATGTAATAATGACTAATAACAAATCGGCAATTCAAAATAAAACAACCTTAAGGCATAACTTTATTCTTTGTACACTTCTTGCATTGCTTGTCTCACACATAAATATGCTTAACAAAGACCTACAATTGCGTGATTTCACGCCTAAGATAAGATAACTCTGGGACATCTGCATTAGCTCCCTGGAATACGGATTAAACAAACACATTACCATAACGACCTAAACACTTATTTTGCAGTAAGTATCTATTAAACAAACCCCTAACTACTACAAAAATGGCAAAAGAGACGGTGGAAATTGCGGCAAAGAGACCACATTACAACCGATCACATCTCGCAGTGTTCTCCTAACATAAAACCGGCTTTTTAAACTGTTCTTTCTTGGTCATTGCACAGGATCCAGTGTCTTCAATGCACCGGTCCTTTGGTATTTTTAATTATTGAAAATAGAAGAGACAGTATTTTTCTAACCATAACCGGTCTCTTTGAGACCCCAGACCAAAGAACTTATATATTTTCAAACCGGGTCTCTTTGACCAATTTTGTTTCAAAAAAAAAATTACTATATCTAAATAAATATAATATAGAATAGATACAGTTGGAAATACGTAGCTCAGAGGACTCATGTAAGTTATTTGGAATAAATTAATCTTACATTTATTTTTCCTTTACATTGAGTGAGAGAGCAGAGCGGCGTGTGGTAAATATAAACTCCTAAATTAACACCTCTTTACAGATACATGGTTCGATAATTATGTTGCCATACCTATGTCGTTGTTGTCTAGAGCACCACGAAGCCATCATCATATGCCTACTCACTTTCTCTGTATGTAACTATTGGCATATCCCAAATTGTAACTCAATAACATCCTCACACCTACATGTAAGTTTTATAAGGAAAAAGGTTTAAAACTTACCAATAAATGCATTTATCGAAATCAATAGTCTTTTACACTATAACACAAATTAAACTTAATCAATAAGCAAAAGAAAATTAGAGTTGTATATTAAGAATATACAAAGGGAAAACATAGATGCAATTTGATACGAATAATAGACCGACATTATAGTAATTTCGTTTCCCTTCTTTTTTTTCTTGCATATATTTTCTATTTCCTGAAAAAACAAGGCACTACACAGCTAGATAAATGACTAAAAAAATAGCAAATAACAGAATAGTGTATGCTCAACCACTATAAGGAACAATCACCACAGTATACAGACTAATTCAGATGAACGAGTAAAGGTAAAAAGTCTAACTTAAATACCCATCTTATAGATTAAAGACGTACGAAAAAAATTAGAGAAGATTAAAATTACTCTAGAAAATTAGATAAATTCAGAAATTAAAATGAAAAACATCCCATTAAAACTAATGAAAAAAATCATTAAATGAAACAAAATAACGAAAAAGCAAGATAGATGGCAAACTCAATAACCCAAAAGATCAGCAAGTAGATTTAAGAACCCAAGAAAAATAGTATGTAAAATCGGAAAAATTAAATGCTCAAAAAACCCAGAAATTAAAGTGAATAACAAACTAGATGAAAAATCGAAAAAACCTTAAAAATGAGAAACACAAATTAAAACAACCATCAATAAACTTCAAACTCTTGGAAAAATCATTAAAAATAAAAAAAATGAAAGCAACACTAAACAAATCGATAAATCAAACACTCAGACAAAACGAAACTTAAAAAAAATTGAAAACCCAAAACATACAAAAAAATAAAAATATTCGAAATTCCAAAAAAAATCCTGAGCAAAGATGCAACGAAATTCTAAGAATTAACCAAGCTTGAGCTTAGTCCATTAATAAGAAGGGAAAATGTGCAACAAAAGCCAAATAAAATCATTTAGTAATAGAAATACTTTTGAACGAGCCAAGGACTAGCTGACAAAGCGAATGCATGAACGAAAAATCAAGAAACAAAAAAAAACCCTGTAGATGCGTGTAGCTAAATCCTGAAACTAAAATCTCAACACGATAATAGATACATAAAAATTTTAAAACGGAATTGAATGGAAAAAGGTAATAGAGAGAAGAGGAAGGGGACAAGAAATAAATAGATTGATGTGATAGAATTCATTTAAGATGAATTGAAGTGAGAGGAAAAGAATAAAAATAAAAAAAGACAAGAAAGAGAAAGCTATAGACTTATGGACTTTAGGTTCTGGAATACTACGCGTACGCTGTATAGTGGTGCTGAGTTTGTAAAGCAAATAAATAAATATTTATCAGGAAAAATACAAAGGAAACCGGTTATTATAACACTTTCTGTATCAAGCACTAAAGAGATCGCTTGTTCTGAATATCGGTGCTTATCCTTAAGAAGACTGTGAATTGACTTACCGGTCTCTTATTAGTGGGTGATTTTTGGCTCATTTTTGTAGTAGTGCCGCTAGTAATTTCATGCTAGAGTAAACGGAAAATTTGTTTGTGATGATCTCGGACAATGAACTGCAATAACTAAGTGAGCCCGCTAGGGATCGGGGGAATGCTGTGCACTAACTCACCTTATCCCTTGTCCCCTACCAGACCATTGTGCACTACCAACATGGAGCCTTCGCCTCTTTATGCAATATTAATGCAAGGGCTTAAAATGAGGTCCGCGGCTCCAAAAGAGATCGGTGGCAACTTCCTTTACTCATTCGAGTAAAAACACACAACTTGGCATACTCACAATATGGCAAAAAGCAAGAATTTCCTTCTAGCACAAAAAACAGAGCCGCCCTTTAATTTACCCCCGAAGCAAGGCCAGACCTAGTCCGGCTCGGTGACGCCCCGTCACCCGACACAATATAGTTCTTGAAATAGCGCTAATCTGCTTCCAAGAGATGCCCATTGGAACATCAGCTGGATCAGATGAGGACTACTCTTGGACGCCAGATCCTTCACTGTATAAGGGTCATGTGATTTTTTGAGTTCACCTCTTCCATCGGCCTCTTCAATATATTTGATTGCACTGAGACAACTTTCACTCTAGGCGTCAGTGGACATTTCAAGATTGAGCAGCAATCCCCTCATCATAGGCAAAAGGTTGATATATCTTAGAAATTCCGGTAGTTGTAAATCAAATAAGCGAATCGAACACAGCACAAACTACTCATATCGGATTGGCAATTGCCATAGTATTACTTTTGAGAATAAAGGATAGCCATAAGTCTGGTAGAATTGACGCCATTCTCTTTCAGGAGATCGCATTACAATTACCCTCCCCTTTAACTATAAAGAACAGCTAACCAAGTCTTAGATAATACCTACTTGGACGTGATTACATGGCTAAATCCTTCAGCTATTGCTGTAGCTTGCCATGAATTAGTTATGCTAATCCTAAGGCTGATAAATCTTTCTACCCTTACCCAAAATTCTTAAAAATTGACCAAGCATAAAATTTATAGTGGCACCAGAGTTATCAAATTAGCACTGTTACCATAACCAGAGCTATCTATGTTAACTGTCACATAATGGGAGCTTACTAGTTAGATTTGTTCCCACACCAAAATCCTTGAATGTAAGTGTTCCACAAAACAAACCAGATCTGCTCTTGAGTATCATGTCTCCAGAGGATGGGTGCCAAATCCAGATCCTTATCCAAGTTTATTCACTCAGTTGTAAATAGACTAGGTCTTACCTGCAGCGATTGCTTGGTCAACTTCAATCGGCCCATGAAAACTCTTCTGCACGGTCCCACAGGCTGTTGAATGTTGGGGGAAAGGGACTGCACAATAAGCGTCAGATCTCACAATCTCCTTCTAAACAATTTTACCAGATAAATCAGATCTGACTTGGACATCCAGATCCAATCCCTTCTGAAGCCATAGTCTACTACTCCACATCAGATACCCTGCTCAGTCAATATAGCATCCGTTGCCAAGCTTTATGTTCATGATCTCTAGTTCTCTCCAGTAGTCCTTATCAATCTAAACTAAGGGATGACTCTAAATATTGACAACAACAAATCCTTGATAATCCGATTGAATTGTATCTCTCTGAAGTACTTCAACACCAAATTGAGGCTCCGATAACATAGATTTCCCTCACAAAGTACATTCCTGTTTTCCAACCAAATGAACCTGAGGTCTCTGTGGACATCTTCGTTTTAATTTCAACTTCTGCTCTTCTGACTCTCATCTAATATGAGTGCTGCCGGGAATAGGAATCATTTTCCCGTACCTCGGTCTAGGTGGGACAATCAAATGAGCTGAGGCATTAATGAACATCGCCTTTTAACTCTTCAGTCTGGAATAGCCCATGATAGACTTATCTTGATGAGTTCCTCTATGAATTCTTCTCTCAGCTTAAGAGCATAGACTTCTATTTTTATCATAAAGACTCCAATCTAATAATAGAACAATAGTCTCTTTGTTAAACATAAGAAACTGTTTCTAGGAATGAGATGACTTTAAAATGCTCCCAAAGAGATCGATTTCCAAAGAAATACGGTCTCTTTTATAATTATAAGAGACCTTAGAACAATGTCAATCTTTCTATGCAAGACACCCTAGATAGACCAGTTATGTTTGGGTCTCTATGGCCTATTTTGACAGATCTCTGTTGAATGTTTTTTAGTAGTGTTGAGTCGACTTAAAGGCCACTCACATTCTACAATTTTGAGTCGACCGTTGGAAGGCGCCAAACTATTGTAAATAGAATTTATCAAGAGATTTGAATGGAAAGTCTTCAACACTTGAACTTAAAAATATTTATTTGGGAAAAACTGCTCACCTAATATAATTCGCCAAGCAGGCTGCCTCAGAACGAGTGACAACTTTGCAAATTGAGACTCAAAACAGGGCAAAACTCAACCAAGTGCAAGCTGCAATCTTAAAATCGAAATAAGCCTTGAAATAAGGAAAAAATCAGCCAGTGCAAACGCCAAAGATCTTAAGAATTGGGTAAGTAAGACTATAAAACAGGCGAAAGGATATAATGTCCAATAATCTATAAACCTTAGCAATTTCGTCCAAAGAGACATACTGGTGCACACAGCATCCACCACTGGAAAAATGGTTCCAAAGATTTTGTTCGCAGCTTGGTCGGGAACACGTGCACGTCCACAACGAAAGGTTTCCAATGCTTTCTGTTCGGCCGAGCTTCGATGGTCGACCATGCGACGTCACCGAAAATGCTCCAAGGCTTTTTTGTTCGCAGCTGATGGTGTGGACACACCGCGACTTCACCGTAAGGAGTTTTCCGAAGCTTTTGGTTCGCGCTTAATGGTGGACACATGCGAATCACCATTAAAGTGTTTCCAAAGCTTTTTATTTAAGCTGATGGTGGACAAATGCGCATCATCGAAAAAGTGTTTCCTATACTTATAATTCGCAGCTTGATGGTGGATACTGTGACGTCACCGAAAAGTATGTTTCCAAAGCTTTTGTTTCAGCATCTTGGTGGAGATCACGTGTGACTGTCACTGCAAAAGTGTTTCCAAAGTTTTTTTTTGCAGTTTACACACCAACAATGTCACCAAATGTGCTTTCAAAGATTCGTTCGCAGCTTAACATAGTTCTATGCGAAGACATGTGAAGTGAGTTTTCAACGTTCATAATTTAAAGAATTGCAGGTATAGGGAACTTTGTGTTGTATCCCTCCTAAAGCAGTCCCCTTTTGCAGGTTTATAGGGCCAAAGGACAAGGCATGCGAAAGAAAGTAAAATACGGATCAAGGAAAAACCAGTTCGTAAATGCGAGAAAAAAATTGTAAGGAACAACGAAGGAGCTTAGATGGAAAGTCAATAAACGAAATGCCGCATACATTAATGCATAACACTTAGAATACTTACAAGATACTTAAAAGTTTACAAAACGGTGTTGCGAAGGAAATACGATAAAATAGTACAGTGATACTAAGCTTGGGCCATCTCCTTCATCGCTAACTATATACAATTTCCTCGACCTTTGTCATCGCTGTGTAGAGGATGGAAAAATGGACCTGGAGCACTCGCTTGTGAATCAATTAGAGTGCTCCCACTGTTGATGATAGTCATAATAAACTTGGGCCTGCCTCGCTAGGACTTCTCACTCATTCCTGCCGACATATTGTTGAGTGATGTGTGAAGAGGTCTCGATATTATTTATCCTTTCCCTCAAAGACAACAGGATAGCTTTTCTCTCGCTAGGAAGAAGTCTTGTTCGGCTTTTCAGCTTTGTTGCGAGGGCGTAAGCTCTTGCATCTATCTTTCTGTAGGCCACAGTTATCGTCGAATTCTTGCCTCCTTCTGCAATCGATGCAGCTCTACATCAAGACGTAGACTTAATCTCCTCATATTGTCGCTGTTCACTGGTCTGGGTTAACCTTGCTTCCTCCTTCGCCAGCTTATGACACTAAAATATGTCTCCTTAACTTGAATACCGAATGAGGAAAAGTCACGCTATATAATCGAAATAGATTTGATTTCGGGAGGAGTCGGCTGACGAAAAACTCCATAAACCACATCCAATGCAACCACAGTCTATTTGCACGCAAGTTGAAAAAGTTGAGTTGTGAAATCATACGTCTGAGAGCAAATGATAGGTAGAAAAATTTTATCTTTAGGTAAAGCTTGTCAAACAGACTACCTAAGTACCAACGTTTTTGTAAGAAACGACCTATTACAATTTTTGCACAAAATACCTAAGTAGAGAAAAGTTGTTCACCCATACCTGGATTGTATTCAGTGGCGTTGATTGTGGTTTTTAGTGCACCTAAGTCTGACGTGGTATGATGTGAGGTTTTGGCCAATTTTGTGGATATAATCTCTTTTTCCCTCTCATTTTAGCTCACCTTACCTTTTACATCAATTTAATCTTGAAGGGGCGTATGGAACAAATTAATGTAACAGAGGAAATAAGATAAAATCTGGCCAAAAAACCACCCTCACATGTAGGGCACGTGGACTTTAAGTCACCAAACGACATCAACGCCTGAAGCCAAAATCACGGTACGGGTTCACAAACTGTTCTCTACTTTGTTTGTTTTGTTGCAAAACCAAAAAATTGTGAAACTAGATAGTTCTCGTAAAAAACTTTATTAACAGTGCACAATTTCTATATTTTATTTATTTAATTATCTTATATTTAAGGATTTTATTTAATTTTAGGATTTTTTAGATATCTTCCGATGGTTGTTCTTTCTGATTTCCACATTCATCTTGTTCCTCTCCATTCTTTTGCGCTACGGTTAGATTTTCAGATTAATTTGTTCCCGTTTATTTTTTATGATTTTTACAAGTTTATAAATATCCGGAGAGAACAAATGAATCAGAATTATAGATCAATTTAGGAAAATTCGAGGAATTAGTTGTGGAATATTCTATAGAGCATAAATCATTTCTATCTCACAAGTATTAAAGGTGTGGAATTGGATAGTATAGATGCAAAACACGGATGATAATTCCGCCCAACGAGTAAGTATAGAAAACGATATTTAAGCACGGATCAGCTAAACGTTGACTTCCACGTCAGCATACAACATATGGGATACGGTCAAGATTGTGTTACCTTACCGTCAACGGTTCCAAGTGACCATATTATGCGGTTATATACAGGTCAAGGGACCGTGATTACCAATCCTCAGACCGTATATATCGTCACTATACGGGGTGTCGGGGCGTCCACGGCCCAAAACTAAGTCCGATCCCTGCTGACTCCGGGGGGTACCAATTTAAGGCGGCTCGGTTTGTTTGTAGAATGATGACATCTTCGCTGCATATTATGATTATGCCCTGGAGTTTGTGGTGTTTATAGTCAAAATGGTAAAGGAAGCTCGCCACCGCACTTTCTTGTTGGTGAAGTTGCAGACCCTTTTTAGCTTGCCTATAATTAACATAAAGCCAAGGCGAAGGACTCATGTCTGTAGGTGCACCCAATTGTCTAGGATTTAAGGACAAGGGTAAGGTGAAGTATGTGCACAACACCCACACCCCCCGCTCCGCCACATCTAGCGACCGTCCTAACTCAGTTTATTGCGAGTCATTGTCAGAAAGACAACAACAAACAATTTTCCGTTTTAAACCCTAAGCAGGTTGCAAATGACTAGGCGGGTGTTTAACCCCAGAATACTATGCAGATAGTGTCTTAGTTGTGGCATTGTGATTAATCCAGTATACCAAGACCCTAATGTGCGGTTGTCCATGAGTTATCTTTAGGCAGTGAAACACAAATAATTTGCGTATGTCTTGTTAAAGCTGTTTAGTTTGAGACAAACATGCATCACTCTACGGAAGGAATTAAAAAGTTTACGCCTTAAGGTTTCTTTTAATTTGAATTTCAAATCGATTTGTTTGAAATCAATATTACATTCAAATTAACGGCATAGGCAAGTACGAATTCTAAATATGCATGCAAAAGGGTGGTTTAGAATGAACGTTGCCTCACACATTACCTACGCAACAGCGAATGTCAAAGACCAAGGACGCAGCTAAGAACCTTAGGAACCCTTGTGACCTTTGAAACCCTTGAACCTCCTAGATCTATTGCAAGAAGAGCCTTGAATTGCTTTATGTTTTGAATGGTTAAAGTGTTTGAATTTTTGATACGAGATTGTGAGGAGAGAAAGAAGTAGAGATGAGAGTTGGATACGAGTGAAGAGAGCCGAAGAGTTGTCCAAATCGATAAAGGCCCCCCAATGAATGGAGAGGTCCCTATTTTTTTAGGGCAGGCGTTGAAATCAGGTGCCAAAATAAGTAATTTTTGGGCGCCAATTACGCCCAAAACTAGGCGTAAAGACGCCCAGTGTACGCGGTAGGGATTCTGCTCAATTCGCTTGCTGAAGAATTGAGATCTGCAATGAATAATAATCGTAATATACCATACCTATTACTATTGGGATTAACGGTCCTGATTATTAAATGCAAAAAATAGGGGTTTATGCACGCCCTAAATCATTCTATTACAGGCCTCCTTAGTGACTCAAACCTTTCTTACATGCTTTTAGACTCATTTAATCTTACATCGAAGGAATTCAACAAATCAAAATGGCGCAAGACCTTTGCTAATGCTTGATTGGATGTGCTTCGGAAACTCTGGTTGTTCATGAAATGGAGGGCCTTGAAGGCTTAATTGTGATGTTCTCTTGGAGTAAGTATTAAGTCTCGATAAAACCTCTTATGCCGTGCTATAAGCCTGGCTGGACCCATTGATGCATTGCTTTCGTCTTCGGGACAAGGAAATTTTTATTTTTCCTTTTTTGCCTGGAAAACTTGTGCTATATTGTTTGGCTTGTTGTAATTCTCCCTTGTTATCCCTAATACTCTGATCCTTTGTTGTGGAATATGAGAGATACTCTGTCCAACTATTTTACGATGCATTATAAATGGTCAGAAATTGACTTGCTTTGCCTTAGTTGACTATATTGTTTAGTGATGCCTCTTGCCGTAGAGTTTACCGTAGGCTACATTATTGATGTTGTTTGCACGTTTTTCTGTTTGTCCATGGCAAGCGAATGTCAATCACTACAAGCATTATTCTATGGGTGTCGAGCAATGCGAGGCTAGCGTCACTCCTAGGCATGTGAACGGGGGAGTTATTCATGATGCTTGACCGTCTAAGAAGGCATGCGCATTGCCTTGTCTGGAAAGCCCGCGGTTGATTTGGTTGCAGGTATAAATTTTGTTTGAATATTGGTAGAAATAGTCTTTTTAAAATGATTATTGCATCTTTACTTATGTGGATGACTAACTATGCACATCGCTTTAATTGACAGGATTTTGGCTGATGGAGCGTTTGAGGCCTGTTGAGGAGCCCCATATCCTGTCAAATATTCTGCTAAGGATTCTTTTCCCGTAAGAGGGTCCATGTCAACAAATCTCAGCATGAGTGATTCTTATCCTTGTTGACCGTGGAATTCTAGTGAGGGTTGTCCCATGGTTGGAGGAGTATTAGGTATGGTGCATACTCTTGCTTGTCTTGCCTAATTTGCGCGTGGTCTGGATCGATGGCTGAACAATAGAAGAAGAGGAGGGGGTGAATGTGTATTGAGGAAACTTAAGCTAGCTATTTGCGGAATTAAAAGAAACTTTAACCATAATAGAAACTGAGGCTAGAGATTTTTCCAACACAAAACTGCTAGACAGAATTGCCAGAGGGAAAAACTTGTGGCTGATACAACACAGGACTTCGATCGTATACTAGTAGGATTTAAATCCAATCACAATCAAAGACCCTTCATCGTCAGTTTCAACAATACCTTCTTGAACCCTCAGTGACCAAGCCCCTTCTTTTTCGTCAGCACTCCTCTAACACTCGATTTCAAACTTGAAATCCCGTCGTTATGAACTC
The DNA here is from genome assembly GCA_008642245.1 of Bassia scoparia. Taxonomy (NCBI): domain Eukaryota; kingdom Viridiplantae; phylum Streptophyta; class Magnoliopsida; order Caryophyllales; family Amaranthaceae; genus Bassia; species Bassia scoparia. The sequence continues at coordinate 72,206 of SNQN01000763.1, forward strand.
TCACAAAACCCTCGCTTCATCAACAGAAAAAGCACTTACAAACGCTCAATAAGACTAACAACTTGGCAACTGTATGAAGTTAAAGCTGCTCGAATCAATTCTTGCTCAGTGATGATGTTCTATGGGTATTACTAAGTGAATAGGTGTAAGGTGAAAACGTCAAGCAGTAAGACCACCATACACTAACATCAATTTTGTAGGAGGTACTTATGTGCCGCTTGACACCCAAGTCCACAAAACCCCGCATCTCACTCCTTCAGATATATCCGTTGTGCTCTATTTTCACTTATCAGTTAGCTGATATATCAAGCATTATCCACACGTCGTTCCATTTTTCAACAAAATAAATGCTTGAGTTTTTAGGATAATAAGTTTTTTCTGATTAAACCGGAAAAGATAGAACGAGCCATTTTTCCAGAGATAAGGCATTAATATCAAGATGATAAAGTATATATATTTTTAAGATGATAAAGAACCAGAAAATAACGCTCCATGATTTAATAAAAAGATTTTTTTATTCAAGAGTTATTAAAGAAGATACCTAGATGTTTATTAAAATACTTTTTTGTAAACCACCAATTTAAAATCCGTTAATAAATAAATACAACAATATTATATTCTCTTATCTATGACTATACTCATCATAATGCCATTGTACAATAAATCTAATCGTAACCCTACATCTATCTAATGTACCGAACTCCTGTCGAAATCGGTTGTTAAGGCAATCTAGCTAAGTAACTCAGCTTCCCTTGATGTGATGCTGGTTCTTCCTTAAGACTTTCTGTTTAAATGCTCTCCAGAGACCCAGGATAACGCTATACACAAGGAGACAGTGCTACTTATAAGGACGTTATCTCTCATTCTTTAAGACTACTGATCTCGTCTTTACGCATTGTCCTACAAAGCAAACTCCCAGAAGCGAAATTGGTAAGGGAGAGATTCAACGAGTTAGCTTTCCTCGACGAAAAACGGCTAGCAGCCTTGCATCATGTGCAAGCATACCAAAAGTGGGTCGAACGCTACTTCAATCAGCGAGTCAAATCACGAGGTATTAAAGAAGGTGATTTGGTTCTTAAAGCACTTCGCAAAACAGTCCTAAATCCTCGAGGGAAGTTTCGTCCTAATTGGGCAGGTCCTTACATTGACTAAAAGGTCTTTCCAAAAGGGGCAGTTCAATTAATGAACACGAATGGTGACAATTTCTACAGCCTCACCAATTTAGACCAACTCAAGAAGTACCACGTCTAAGGCATACACGCGCACCGCATCTCAGCAACAAAATAACTCCATGCATTAGAACTACGGATGGCCTCATTCCTTATGGGATACGTAGGCAGCCTCGCCTTGGGGCTCAGCCACAAAAACAAGTGCCCTACTTGTTTTGGGATTATCAAGTGAACAACAGTCAAGCGGCAATTGGACGAAGTTTTCTTCTACATGCTCAAAGTAAACAAAATGTAGAAAAWGCAATGCAAGTTTGTAATTTATTACTGCTTGTAATTAAAATTCAGCAATTACAATGCAAAATGAAACTTCAAGCTCCAAGTTCACTTAWTACACGCAAAGGCGGCTCGCAGGCCCTTATTAACTCATAAATAAACAAACGTTAAATTAAACAAGAGTTGTAGAAAAAAGCAATCACTCCTTCCTCTCCTCTTCTTACTCCTTGGAATTCATCCTTCTTTGCACTGGAGCTCTCACCTTTAGGCTTCCTCACCCATTTGCGTCTCTTGGGTCTATCTTCCAAAGCAGCCTTCCCTTTTCCTTTAGCATCACCTACATGCACCTCTTTAGGCCCAAGCTTTCCCTTTTCCTTTACCATCACCTCCAAGCACCTCTTTAGGCCCAAGTCTTCTTTCATCAACATCTAAGTCAATCCTCAAAGGAGGAAGTCTTTCAAGTCTACTCCAAACTGGCACCTTCTTAGGACCAAGTATGTCCTTAGCAGAAACAGCTCTAGACTTAGCAGCAGGGGTCTCAATAGAGTCACAGTCCAATCTCTTACTCTTGACATGGTCCTTCTGCTCCGCACATCTTGCCTCATCACGACAGTGGCGTTCATCTAAACACGATAGTGAGCAAAAATCAGTGGCGTTCATCTAATCAAGTTAGTGAGCATAAATCTTGCGGTCGCCACGAG
>SNQN01000763.1:77821-90337 GCA_008642245.1 Bassia scoparia
CTTGAGGAACCAAGTAGGCACCAAGACCCCATGCGTTGATGAAAATACTCCTAAGCCTGAATTGGTTAAGTACAAACCAATGGGTTATGCAAACAAAACAAAGTAATTGCAAAACGAGCGGTAAAAGTCAAATAAAATTACCTCGAGCCACTCTCCAGTTAACCAGCCAGTGCAGGTACACAGCACCATCACTGCGGTGTATAACCATCTCAGGAATGCATCCACGAGCAGGTAGCCCGAATCCCACCTAGTCATAGCAATAAGGCAACAGCAGAGAATCCTCCAAATGGACGAAAACAACAGCTGAATTATGATCCCTTCGTGCCCTATTAGCAGGACACAATGTTGTGTAAGCATCACCAACAAAAGATCCTGCTGGACTGCTCCTATCAGTGGTGCCTCGCCAGCTCCATACCCTCCCGAGCACACTCGTGAATGCTCGGTTATCCACGCTCTCCAGCTCGTAGCGGGAAGCAATTGGGACCCAGCCACTCAACAAAACAATGATCAGAAAGCCTGATATCGTCATCCAAAGGGACAAGCTTTTGCCAACGAAAGCAACCCACGTCAACAAAGCAAAATCATAGGGTTAACGCTATTTCCCACGTGAAGTGAAAGTGTTCGTGTATCCAGGAACCACTCCATCAGGGCAACACCGGAATTCGGGAGAAATGACTATTGATTGACTGAACCAGGGTTAAGCAAAGATCCTGGGAAGCCACATTGCCGAGGATGTCCCCATACTCCTCCACGGCGCTCGAAAAACTCTCTACGAAAGATATCACCAATCGATGAGAGCCTGTACGTCCGAGTATGGATTATGCTTGCATAAGAGATTGATATAAGAATTAGCAAACGAGCACAAACAAAAGACAACTAGACAAGTGAAAGCAACAAACTCGTTCCCATTCTCGCAACGTAATAAATGTAGAATCTGAGGAGCAGCAATAACTCAGATACCGTTGGTTGTATCCCATCCTAACGGAACTGGCACTGTTTTCCTTTTCGCAGGCATGCTACAAGCAAAAATCAAGACAAGGATCTCAGAAAACAACGGGCAGCTATTAACGGCTAAAAATGAACATCCCGCATACAAACAAAACATGCCCTAGGGGCTTACAGCTAATCAGCACAACCATAGCCGAAGAAACTGCACAACTTCCTGACAACACGAACAAACAGGCAAGCAACTTAGAAGCGAGAAAGCAGTACTTCTCTCCCCAGATGATATACATGACTAAGGAATGCACAATCACGGACACATCTCTTATGCAATTTCGGGTTCTTCCAGGAGAAGGTGAATAAGCTCACTCATACGCCAATAATCCTCACTTTAGCAAGCAAATCACCATTAAACAAAGTTCTTTTTTCGAAGCTTTAGCTAACTACAATGTAATATCACACATGGGCACCACATTGTTGCAACATAGGCATGGAAAGTTTTTCTATCCATCAACAAGCAAAATAAACAAGCATATGCATAATTCAACAAGGCTTGGGATGAAGCTACTATTCATCATCCTTCTCTTAAGTAAAGCATACAATGCATAACCTCCATCAAATTAGCACCAATTTGAGGAAAACAAGTTGAAAAAGACTACATGAGCATGAACAAGCTAAAGCAATCAACAATTATCAGCATACACAAAGAAGCGGAGAAAAGACCCAAGTCAATGCTACAAATTTGACAACGGCATATTCAAATGGCATGATTCTGAGTATTTATAATTGCAACTTACCAAGTGATTTCAAGTCTTAATTAGTAAACTCTACTTGAATTGAATTATGACAGCAAAAAAGCTTTCCAAGCAATTCCAAGGTTAGCATGGAGTTTACGAGAGAGCTCTGCAACAAAAACAAAGCAAAGAGCAAATGGCATAGGCAAGTGCCTAAATAAGCACGAAAATCCGACCAAATAGGTCGAATGTCTAGCCTAGCTCTTGCCATTTTTTTGCCGATTCCTTTGAGACCTACTCGTGGGCCCACTTGACGTTACGAAGCTCGTGCTTCTCAAATGTCGTTGTACTTCCGGAATCCCAACCCAACTTTCAAAGTCTGCACAGATTGGCTAAATCGACCCTAAGCCAAGCATAAATGGCCCCGAAAGTCATCAAACCGCACAAAAATACACCTTACGAAGCTACGACAAGCCGTAGAGAATGAAAGTCACACGAAGCATAAACCATGATCAAGTGAAGGTCGAAAGCAATCAAGTCAAAGCACACATTCCCTAGTTGAATCGTATCATCCCCTCGCAAGGGCCCCAAGCGTCAGTTCGATTGTGTATCGTAATGCAAGCATTTACAAAGACATGCTATACCAATTCGTCTTACCCGAGTTTACATCAAGTTTAATTCTCTGGACGACAAGCCGAGATGGATACAATAGATCAAGCAGCACCAACAAAAGACATTGCTATTACACAATGTGGCTATACGGCGATTACCAGTATGTTAATCTTCCCGTACGACTAGCCGAGATGGGAAAAAGTTCAAGCAGGCACTAGTCCAAACGAAGCATCGATACGAACACCATTCCATTTTCCCCAAAAGAAGTCAAACGGAGATCCTACGCGCACGCGTTAATTCCTCATGAGTCCTAACGGAGCCATCGGATGGACACTGAGATAATGTACCCAGTAGTCATAACGAAAAGTATCAGGCGGACAACCTGCTTAGAGAAATCGCCCCAATGGAATAAGAACCAAGGTGGAAATTCACCCCACAAGATCGAAGCCACGGACCCCGGTGAATCAAAAACGAGGTGGAACGTTAAGAAAAATATAGCAAAGAACAAGTAAGCAAGAACATGCAACCGCAGGTGCAGTAAACTAATAGGTTGTGTTCAGGTACCGGTACTTTGGCTTTTGTTTTACCAGATTTCTTACTATCTGCAATCACCAAAGTGGGGCTCTGTAGATACATACATTTGTCTATCCCAAAAAAAATCAATATTGACACCCCTCGCAACACACAAGTCAAATAGAGGGCTAGGACCTTGACAAAGCCCTAAAAAGGCAGATCCCTTGCACGGAACTCTCTCCAATTATTAACACCTCAAAAATTAAGTTTTGTAATCTTCAAAATAATTTTTACTTTTTTAAAACTTTCTCTAGAATCCTTCGGAATTTTTTTAAGTGTTTTTGGAAATTTTTCGGAATTTTCAACAATTTTAATGATATTGCAATAATTATTAAGTTAGAAAACAATTCAAATTCACAAAAATTATTATAGCACACACCCTATTCTTCACAAGGTATTTTTACATTATTTTCCAATTTTTTCGATTTATGGTTTTACATATTTACGAATTTCCTAAGCAAACGCAAAAACGCGAACAAGCGGGCACACCGAGATTTTCACCTCGAGACACGCGTCCCTGAGGGAGCCGAAAATCCGAGCATCGTGTAATATCATCCATAATCGCAATATACCAACATTAATGATAGTATAATAATCGCGCATATACTCTATAACGATTATATTAACGATATTTATTTTATTACAATCTCGCTATTCAAAGTAAAACATCTCGAAAATAAATACACAAAATAAAAATCCGACACAATCGCAATAATATCAAATAATAATCGTAACATCACGTACGATAATATTTACGATATTATTACAATTGCAATCACACTATTTGAGGCAAGAAATCGACCAAAATCCAAGTCAATAGTAGGCGCATGCGCCAATTATGGGCTAATTACGCCCATTTTTGGGCTAAATTGTGCCCAAAACTTACATTTTTAAGCTGATTTTGACACTTGCATATAACTAGGGAGCCTCCCCTATCATTTTGAAGAACTTTTGGCTTTTGGACTTGCTTCTCTCACTCGTTCCAACGCTCACTCTCTCCATTTCTCTCTCACAAACTCTCCAACAGATTCAAACACATCAAACACAATTCAAACACATAAAAGCATACTCAAGGCTCTTTCGAAATAGATAGTAGAGTTTTCAAGGCTTCTAAGGTTCGACAAGGGTTCCAAGGTTCGAGGCAGCGTTCTTGGTCCTTCGACATCGTTTTGCGAGGAGGTTGAGTCTAACGCTCAATGCTTAAACCCCTTTGCATGCTTGTTAAGAAATACGACTTTCTAGTAATTTGCATGTAATTTGATTAACAAACGATTCGGCCAATCAAATTAAAAAGGCAACCTTGAAGGCATAACCTTAAATGGCACCTTAAACAGAGAAGTGCATAACTTTAAAAAGCATTCAATTTAAAAGCAACCTTAAAGTAGAGAATCGGCAACAGCTGTAATAGGGCAATGCTACAATTTCAAAAAAAAAACCTAAAATCTAAAATACAGTAACAATTGAAGTTAAAATAAATGAAAATTAAACGCATTACCAGGAAGGCGAAGCGGTGGCTGGTTGGTAGGATGTATATGGAGGCAGATGGGCATCGTCGGAGTTAGCCCGAGGGAAAAGTGGGGTAAGGAGAAAGGGAGAAAGAAGAGAAAGAGAAGGATGGTGGCGCTAGGTGGGTCGCCGGTGGGAGGAAAAGAGGGTCGCCGGCACTCGCCGTGTGGTGGGTCGCCGGTGAGAGGAGGAGAGAGAGAGGGGGGTTTGGCGTTTATGCGTGACATAGGAATCGATGAGAGAGAGTGTTTTGGCTGGTTATGCGATCGAAACAAAAAAATCACCGAGTTGTTATTTTTTAAAAAAATCTATTAGCGACCGATTTTCGTCGCTAATAGCGACTGAGATGAAATCGATCGTAATAGTGTAACCCATATAAGGGAATCCAAACCCCATAGCCGCCAAAATAAAGGATTTGCGGACTGATTATCGGTCGTTAATTAGCAACCGATGGAATCGTCGCTATGTTTTCCGACTGATTTTCGTTCTGGTAACGGTCGCTAATACCGACCAATGAAAAAATCGGTCGCTAAATCGGTCGCCCGTATGAAAATTTCAGATAGTGCATACTCAAATTTAAATATGTACCTCCGTCTCTGCCTATCGCTTGTCTCTCTAGCCTTTTCTACAATGGGAATAAAACATAATAGAGAAGATTACGCCCGGACAGCAGTCCGATTCACTTGTGCCATAGATACTTCACAAAAGTGTGTCGAAGTAGGTCATATGCCTAAGCTCCAGGCTAAGGAATGTGGCAAAATTCCATACAAACACATTTACATTTGTCGCTTTCTGGAGTCCCTCACAAATATTAGTGACACGGCACCCACTTTCAAGTATGTGCGGATTGATCGCCAAATATAAGATTCAACACCACAAGTCACACCATACTGGCCGGCAGCCAAATGGGCAGGTGTGCAGCAGCTAAAAAAGAATCTCAAAACATATCTCTAAAGATGACGGGAATTATCGAGATGGCCACAAGTCTCTATTCGCAACTTCAACGATAGAGCTACTCCTTCTCACTAGTCTATGGTGCCGAAAGTTTGTTCAAACCATGTAGAACTTAGAATATCTCGTCTTTACGCATTGTCCCTACAAAGCAACTCCCAGAAGCCGAAATTGGTAAAGGAGAGATTCAACGACGTAGCTTCCTCGACGAAACGGCTAGCAGGCCTGCATCTTGTGCAAGCATACCAAAAGTGCGAACGCTATCAATCAGCGATTGTCTCAATCACACGTATAAAGAAGTATGTGGTTCTTAACGCACCTTTCGCAAAACAGTCCTAAATCCTCTGAGAAAGTTTCGTCCTAATTGGGCAGGTCCTTACATGACTAAAAGGTCTTTCAAAAAGGCAGTTCATAATGAACACGAAATGTGACAATTTCTACAGCCTCACCAATTTAACCAACTCAAGAAGTACCACGTCTAAGCATTACACGCGCCCGCATCTCACAACAAAATAACTCCAATGCATATAGAAACTACGGATGGCCATTCCTTAGGATACGTAGGCAGCCTCGCCTTGGGCTTCAGCCACAAAAACAAGTGCCCTACTTGTTTTGGGATTATCAACGTGACAACAGTCAAGCGGCATTGGCACGAAGTTTTCTTCTACTATGCTCAAAGTAAACAAAATGTAGAAAAAGCCAATGCAGTTTGTACATTTATTACGCTTGTAATTATAATTCACAATTACAATTGCAAAATGAAACTCATAGCTCCAAGTCACTTATTACACGCAAAAGGCGGGCTCGCAGGCCCTTAGTAACTCATAAATAACAACGTTAAATTAAACAAGATTTCCAAAAGCAATTCACTCCTTCCTCTCCTCTTCTACTCCTTGAATTCATCCTTCTTTGCACTTGGAGCTCTCACCTTTAGCGCTCCTCACCCATTTGCGTCTCTTGGGTCTATTTCCCAAGCAAGCCTTCCCCTTTCCTTTCAGCTATCACCTACATGCACCTCTTAGGCCCCAAGCTTTCCCTTTCCTTTACCATCACCTCCAAGCACCTACTTTAGCCCAAGTCTTCTTCATCAACATCTAAGTCAACTCCTCAAAGGAGAAGTCTTTCAAGCTCTACTCCAACTGGCACCTTCTAGACCAAGTATGTCCTTAGCGAAACAGCTCTAAGACTTAGCAGCAGGTGGGTCTCAATAGAGTCACAGTTCCAATCTCTTACTTTGACAGGTCCTTCTTTGCTCCGCCATCTTGCCTCATTCACGACCAGTGGCGTTCATCTAAACACGATAGTGAGCAAAAATCATGGCGTTCATCAATCAAGTTATAGCATAAATCTTGCGGTCGCCACGACAAGTTGGGGTCACCTAAATGTAGAAGGGGATCCTAGTATTTCTACCACTCTATGCATGCGAATGCAAGCGCTTGTCCAGGAACGAACTTATGTAACAGCCGGAATAAGCTGAACTTTCCCGAATCTGCCTTCTCACCTTGCAAGGGAAAATAAAAACGTCACCGCAGTCAAGCTTAGCCACACGCACATATGGAGACAAGCGCGAGTATCCACCATACCCTCAACCCCTCTCAAGGCACTGTCCACCGTACGAGAATGCCACGGTCAAATAAGTCAAACATTCACTCATGCCGAGATTTATTGGACATGGGACTCGCTAGGGAAAATCTCTTAGCAGAACTATACAGGTTCTATAGGGCACCTCACTACACTCAACGCTCCACACCCAAAATTTGTCAAAAACAGTAGCATGTGCACATTTAGTCCATCACTTAAAAAAACCATAAAATTTGTATAAATGCACTATTTGCACAATATTCAGGAAAATATTACCTGTAGCCAGAACAGGGCATCCAGAAAAAGGCGTTTGCCCATCCTTTTAAAGACGGTTGAGCATCATCGAATAACTCCCCGTGCACAACGACATAGGTGTACGGCTAGCCTCGCATGTCACAATAGAATGTGCTAGCATGACCAACATCGACGTTGCGATAACAATTAGAAGCCGGCAAACAAGCAATCATTAATTCACGTCTACGGTAAACTCTACGGCAAGAAGGCATCACTAGCAATATAATTTCAACTAAGGCCAGCAAGTCAATTTCCCGGCCAAATGCACTATTGCGCCGGTAAAATAGTGCGAAAAAAATCTCAAGTATCGCTCATATTCAGTCAACAAAAGTGATTAGCCAGTATTAGTATACAAGGAGACTTACAAATGCCAGCAACAATAGCTCCAGTGCTCTTCAGGCAAAAGGAACAATTTCCTGTCCCGGAGATGAAAACAATGCATCAATGAGGTCCCACAAGCTTCATAGAGCATCAAGAAGCTTTTATCGAGGCTTACATACCTTTAGAACTCAAGAGAACATCCACAATTCACTTGCAAGGTCCTCCCTTCTGTGGGCATCATGTTTCGGGAGCATACACTCAAAACATTAGCAAAGTCCTCCCCATTGATTTGTTACAAATTCTTCATGTAATGAATTAAATGAGTATAAAGTAATTGTAAGAGAGTTTTTTAAGCACTAAGGAGCGTCATGAATGAATTAGGGCGTGCATTAAAGGCCTTTTATAAGCAATTAGGCCGAACAAAACATGGCTAAAATCGAAATTTAAGCGAAACTGGCCGATCTCGGAGTTTACGTCTGCTTGGGGGCCTATTCGCCTAGTTTTTGCTTGTTTTGGCCGATTTTTCTCACTTTGGTTGCTCCCATTACACTGTGGCACGCAGTTCTGGTCCGACCTAGGGTCTTTCCCTATATTTTTAAGGAGGAATGAAGCCGACTTCCCTTAACAACGCAATGCCAACATACGCAACAACACGAAAGAAGATCGCACAGTCTTTATGAAATTTAATTACATGCATTGCATATAGTTACAAGTTGGCTTTCCAAGTTGGTTAATCAAAGCTCGCATTACAAAAGGAGCTATGTCTAGAGTATACACAAGTCAGGCATATTTTACATAGACACTCAGAGTCTAAGCTTAGAGAGTCGAGCCAAAGTCAAGTCAAGTGAAGCAAAAGTCAATAATCTATTCTAATAGGTCTAAGCTAAGTCCTAAAATTACCAATAAAAACCAAGGTACATCTACGTCGCAACATGTTAAAAAGCCGAGTGAAATAGCACGCAAAGCAGACTCGCTCCAGCAAACTCAACAGGAAAGGAAACCCATAATAAGTTTAGGGTCTGGTACTATAAACTGAGTCGAAGGTCCGGGATGAGAACGAGATGCCTAAGCGTTGCCAGGCGAACACGTGCTCATGAGGTCAAAGCCTCTTACCCTGGTTGGACGACACGTTCCATCCGTGCATCGTCTCGACTGTCCAGCATCTCATCATTCGCCTTGGACGACCTGCAAAAGGGTCTTTTTTTCAAGTCAAAAACGGTTCTTACCGTGCAAAGAATTAAATTACTAGAGTTTGGTGCGCTTATCGAGTCTTAGCTGACAGTAGGAGTGTCTCTAGCATCTAATCCGCTGCTAGCAGCCTCATGACACAGCCCGAGATCTATTTCACAAGTCAAGCAGTCAGCACAATTGAGTGAAATACTGGCATTGAAAAGACATAATCAAGCCAATAAAGCATTTCCAAAATCTAACCAAGCTCCATGGGCAATCAGTGTGAGCCTGTCTAGCAGCTGGAGGGGCAGCTCAATAAACTCGTCCGAAGCCAAGCGAATCCTCAAGAACACAAAGGGGATTTCCTGAGGTCGTAGTCAGCCTGCACAAGCCAAGCAAAAGTTATGCACAACTTAACGGAAAGCAAATGCAAAGAAAAGTTGATGGAATAAGCAAGAAATTCATACCTCGGCAACTAGCTCGACTCGGGGCTAGTCACTCCTCATTAAAACTCTTATGGGCTCCTGACCCCTAACACCGAAAGAATACCCACCTAACAAGCTACGCACAAGCCGTAAGCGAGCAACAGTGACGCAAGGAAATAGCCACGATCAAGTGAAGATCGAAAGCAGATCAAAGTCAAAGCAACATTCTCCAGTCGAGTTGCCTATCCTTACAAGGGCCAGCGTTAGCCAATTTTGTATTACGCATGCAGCATTTGCAAAAAGACATTGCTATACGCAATCATTGCAATACGACGTTACCTCTATTTAGTTTGTCGGAGGCTAGCCGGAAATGGATAAAGCAGATTAGAGCACGCACCAACAAAGACATTCGCGCTATCACGATTGTGGCTATACGCAGCGTTATCATCATATAATTTTCTCGGTTGACTAGTCGCGATGGGATACAACAGTTAAGCACGCACAAAAAAAAAAAGACATTCGTATACGAGCATCGTGGCTATAGCATGGCATCACCATTATATTAATCTTCCCGAACGAATAGCCGGAGATGGGATAAACAGATCAACGAAAGCACCAAGTCCAAACGCAAGCATCGATACGACACCATTTATCTACCCAAAGGAGTCAAACGGGCACCGATACGAACACCGCAGCATTCCCCATGGAATTCCTAACGGACTGGCAATCTGAGGTGAATTGAATAAAATTCCCAGGAATCCTAATAGAAGTATCGAGGCAGGACAACCTTTACCAGAATCGCTAGTTGAATCAAAACATAAGTGAAGATTCACTTCTCATAAAAATCCCTAGGTGGAATCAGAAACCATAAGTGGATATCCTCTCAAAAGATCGCAAGTGCGAATCAAAACCATGGCAAAAAGCACGAAACACCGGATGGAAATCAGAAACCATAGGTTGGAGACTATGGAAAAAAATTTAGCAACAATGGCGAGCAAGTATAGCAACTGCAAACCGAGTTGCAGTGTAAACATAACATTATTTGCAAGCAGTACCGTGTACTTTAGCTTTCGTTTTTACGAGATATAGCCAATGAAGTACACCCCTCGCAACACACAAGATCAAATAGAAAAAAAGCATGGACCTTGACAAACCAACTAAAAAAAAGGCAAGTTTCCTAACGCCAAACATCTCTTCCAATATTTGGCACCTCAAAAAAGTAAGTTTGACTTTATAAGTAATTTTACACTTATCTCTTTTAAAGATTTTTCAGATTTTTTCAGAATTTTTCTGAATTTTTGAGCATTTTGGTCTTGGCAATTTTTTGGAATTTTCAACAATTTTAATTAATTTTGCGATACTTAACTACATTATGAAAACAACTCCAATCACAAAAAATTAACACAACACACATGTCACAAGGAATTTACATTTTCCGATAATTTTCGATTTATTTATGGTTTAATATACGAATTTACTTATAGTAAAAACACAAAACCGGAGCAAGTGGGCCATCCCGGGATTATTTTCCTCGAGACAAGCTTTCCCGAGGAAGCCAAAATATTCCTGAGCATGAAATAAAATCATCTTGCCATCATATAATCACGCGTATATTTTATATATTTTTATTCTCATGTTTATTTCATTACATCTCACAATTCGAGGAAAGGCGAATCCACTAAATACCCGAAAAGCACGAATTAAAATCGCCGCAACGTTATAAAAATCACGCATATATTTTATACGTTATAACTCCAATTTTTATTCATTGCAATCTCTCTATTCGAAGGCGATGCAAAATCGCCAAAAATTATGGCAGATTGTTGGCGTTATACCCCAAGGCCCCCTCCTTTTGGCCGATTTCGACCCTTCCTATAAATAGAGATCCCTCATTAATTTCAAGGGACTTTTCCGACTTTCAAAATCTTGGGACGACTCTGCTCTCTCTCTCTCTCACTCGTCCCAACTCTCTTCTCTTCTTCTCTCTCTTCTCTTCATATCTCCTCACAACACATTTAAACAACATAGGAAACACATTTAAAAACTCTTTTGCATTAGATCTAGCTAGGAGGTTTTCAGGTAGATAAATGATGAAAAGGGTTCCTAGGGTACGAAGCACGTTCCTTGATCTTTGAATCTGTTGCAGAAAGTTTTTAGAGCCAACGTCTCAATTCAAAACCCCCTTTGCACGCTTGTTTAGGGAAATTTGACTTTTAAGTATTTGCATGTAATAATGACTAATAACAAATCGGCAATTCAAAATAAAACAACCTTAAGGCATAACTTTATTCTTTGTACACTTCTTGCATTGCTTGTCTCACACATAAATATGCTTAACAAAGACCTACAATTGCGTGACAAATTTCGTGTTTCACGCCTAATAAGATAACTCTGGACAATCGGCATTAGGCTCCCTGAATACGGAATTAACAACACATACCATAACAAACTAAACACTATTTGCATAGTATTCTATTAAACAACCCGCACTACTACAAAAAATGGCAAAGAGACCGGTTGAAATTGGGCAAAGAGACCACATTACAACCGATCTACATCTCGCAGGTCTCTTAACATAAGAGACCGGCTTTTTAAACTGGTCTTTTTGGTCATGCAAAGAGACCAGTTGTCTTCAATGCCCGGTCTCTTTGGTTATTTTTTTAATTATTGTAAAATAGGAAAAGAGACCTATTTTTTCTAACATAACCGGTCTCTTTGACCCCACCAAAGAGACCTATTATTTGTCAAAACCGGTCTCTTTGACCAATTTTGTTTTCAAAAAAAAATTACTATTACAAAAAATATTAAAAGAAATATACGAATAGATACGTGAATATACGTAGCTCAGAGTACTCATTATATTGTTATTTTTGGAATAATTAATCTTACATATATTTTTCCTTACAATTGATAAACATACTACGTTGTAAATATAAACTCCTAAATTAACACCTCTTTTACAATACATGTTCAATATCTATGTTGCCATACCAATGTCGTTGGGTTGTTCTAGAGCACCACGAAGCCATCATCATAGCCTACTCACTTTTCTGTGTATACTATTGGCATATCCCAAAATTGTAACTCAATAAGCATCCTCACACCTACAATGTAATTTTATAAGAAAAAAGGTTAAACTTACCAAATAAATGCATTTATCGAAAGTCAAAGGTCCTTTTACACATATAACAAATTAACAATCAATAAAGGCAAAAGAAACTAGAGTTGTAATATTAAGAATATACAAAGGGAAGAACATAGATGGCAATTTGATAGGGGTAATAATAGACTCGACATTATAGTAATTTCGTTCCCTTTCTTTTTTTTTCTTGCATATATTTTCTATTTTCCTTGAATAAAACAAGGCACACACATAGATAAATGACTCAAAAAAATATGCAAATAAC
>SNQN01000763.1:112118-124507 GCA_008642245.1 Bassia scoparia
GCTATTTGCGGAATTTAAAAGAAACTTAACCAAAAGAAACTTGAGGCTAGAGAATTTTTCCAACACAAACTCTAAGACAAATGCCAGAGAGGAAAAATTGTGGCTGATACAACACAGGACTTCGTCTATTACTAGTAGGATTTAAATCCTAATACAATCAAAGACCCTCATTCTCAGTTCAACAATGACTTCTGAACCCTCGTGACCAACCCTCTTCGTCACACTCTCTAACACTCGATTTCAACTGAAATCCCTCGGTTATGAACTCTCACAACCCTCGCTTCAATCAACAGAAAGAAGCACTTACAACTCAATAAGACTTAACAACTTGGCACTGGTATGAAGTAAAAGCTCTGAATAATTCTTTGCTCAAGTGTGTGTTCTATTTTACTAAGTGAAGTGTAAGCGTGAAAGTCAAGCAGTAAATCCACCATCACACTACATCATTTTGTAGGAGGTACTTATGTGCGCTTGACACCCAAGTCACAAAACCACGATCTCAACTCCTCAGATTATATCCGTTGATGCTCTATTTTCACTTAGTCAGTTAGCTTGATAATCAAGCCAATTACACACGTCTTCCATTTTTCACAAATGAAATCTTAGTTTTAGGAAATAATTTTTTCTATTAAACCGAAAAATAGAAGAGCCATTTTCCAAAGATAATGCATTAATATCAAGATGATAAATATATATTTTTTAAGAATAAAGAACCAGAAAATAACCTCTCATATTAATAAAAAGATTTTTTTATTTCAAAGTATTAAAAGATACCTAGATTTTATTAAAATATCTTTTTTAAACCACCAAATTAAATCCTTAATAAATAAATCACAACAATATTATATCTCTTTATCTATGAGCTATACTTCATTCCATAATGCCAAGTTGTACAATAAATCTAAAATCGTAAAACCCTACATCTATCTAATGTACCAACTCCTCGAATCGTTTTAGGCAATTCTACTAAGAACTCAAGCTTCCTTTGATGTGAGCTTCTTCCTTAGACTCTGTTTAAATGCTTCCAAGAGACCCAGGATAACGCTATACACAAGGAGACAGTGCTACTTATAAGGACGTTATCTCTCATTCTTTAAGACTACTGAAGCACTTACAACTCAATAAGACTTAACAACTTGGCACTGGTATGAAGTAAAAAGCTCTGATTAATTCTTTGCTCAAGTGTGTGTTCTATTTTACTAAGTGAYAGTGTAAGCGTGAAAGTCAAGCAGTAAATCCACCATCACACTACATCCTATTTTGTAGGAGTAGTSCTTAGTGGCGCTTGACACCCAAGTCCACAAACACACGATCTCAACTCCTCAGATTATATCCGTTGATGCTCCTATTTTCACTTAGTCAGTTAGCTTGATAATCAAGCCAATTACACACGTCTTCCATTTTTCACAAATGAAATTCTTAGTTTTAGGAAAATAATTTTTTTCTATTTAAACCGAAAAATAGAAGAGCCATTTTTCCAAAGATAATGCATTAATATCAAAGATGATATAATATATATATTTTTTAAGAAATAAAGAACCAGAAAATAACTCTTAATAATTTATAAAAAGATTTTATTTTATTTCAAAGTATTAAAAAGATACCTAGATTTTATTAAAATATCTTTTTATAAACCACCAAATTAAATCCTTTAATAAATTAAATCACAAACAAATATTATATCTCTTTTATCCTATGAGCTCATACTTCATTCCATAATGCCAAGTTGTACAATAAATCTAAAATCG
The DNA here is from genome assembly GCA_008642245.1 of Bassia scoparia. Lineage (NCBI taxonomy): Eukaryota > Viridiplantae > Streptophyta > Magnoliopsida > Caryophyllales > Amaranthaceae > Bassia > Bassia scoparia. The sequence continues at coordinate 113,867 of SNQN01000763.1, forward strand.
TAAAACCCTACATCTATCTAATGTACCAAACTCCTCGAATATCGTTTTAGGCAATTCTACTAAGGAACTCYAGCTTCCTTTGATGTGAGCTTCTTCCTTGAGCTCTGTTTAATGCTTCCAAGAGACCCGAGAACTTCTCCTAAGGATATCCTCATTCTTTTAAGATATCTTGAATCATTAAAACCTAAAATCACAACACTTGACACACAGTTTAGATAAACACTTATGAGTTTGCTTTGTTGGTTTGTTGTGCCATTCATCAAAAAATATAGGGTTCAACAATATTCCCCCTTTTTTATGAATGCCAAACCAAGCAAACTCTTAAACCAAATCAGACCAAAATCAGTTATGTATTTGTGCATAAAAATCATTTAAGTACAAGATATATAAGAGAAACACAAACTAGAAAGTTTTAAGTTAATACCCTTATACATGCTTTGTATACCAGCAAGGAACTTGATTAGTTTATATGTAGAAAGTTGATCATCAACCTGTTATCAAACCAAAGAGCGAGGTTGGCTCCTCTTCTTCCTTTTGGCTTTCAAAAAAAACATTCAAAATATATATACATCTCATAGCACAACACCAAGTGAAATTGACACTGTACCTTTTCAATACACATAATATCAAGCATGCAGGCAATTCATCACAAGTATTTAGCAAAGTAGATTATTTATATATATATGCAAGGTGCAAAGGCCCATAATAGTTCAAAAGAGAAACATAAGCATCCATGTCCTAAAGACTAATAGTAGCCAAAGTCAACCAAATCCAAAATATTTAGTTACAGACTAAAATAATTGTCTAATAATAATTTGAAATAGGATAGGGTAGGCTAGTTTTAGAGTGGGATAAGGAAAGGAACATGACTTCATGCAGCACCACCTCCAAGCTCAGCAAGAATCTCAAACAGCTTGCTGATGATCTTCTTCTGTCCTTTGTCCAGCTGCACTCAGGCTGAGGTGAGACTAGTGACCACAACAAGAAAAATCACTTCGGCCGACGACGGTTACCGACCGATTATCGGTCGGTAACAGGCTTTACCGACCGATAATCGGTCGGTAACAGGTGTCGCAAGCTCAGCCGTCGGTAATCTTGATGTTACCGACCGATTTTCGGTCGGTAATCGTTTACCGACCGATTACCGACCGACTATCGACGGAAACCATCCGACCAATTTTTGGAGGGAAACATAGGTTTACCGACCGATAATTCGGTCGGTATACCGACCGATTTATAATCGGTCGGTGTACCGACCGATAATTCGGTCGGTAAACCTATGTTTCCCTCCAAAAATTGGAGGGAATATAAACAAATTACCGACCGATCTGTCGGTCGGTATACCGACCGATGTCACAATCGGTCGGTATACCGACCGATATATCGGTCGGTAATTGCTCGATATTATTTTTTTTTATTTAATTTCATACAAATTTCAAGAATTTACCGACCGACCTGTCGGTCGGTAAATGCTTAAAATTTATTTTTTTTATTTAATTTTATACATAAATTGAGCTTTTACCGACCGATTTGTCGGTCGGTATACCGACTGACAGATCGGTTGGTAAAAGCTCAATATATATATATATTTTTTTTTTATATATTTTTTTTCCAAATAATATATATTGAATTAATTAGAAAGCAAAATTAATTAATAATATATTTATATAAAACTATTAAATAATATAATTATATATATAAAATTGTATATTTCATATGAATAATTCGCAATATACACAAAATCAAAATGTAACAAATAAAAACGTACAATATTATAAATGGTAAACTAATATAACGACCTCTACTACGCTACAAATGCTCCAGAAGCGCCAGAACCGTCTGTGCGGTCGTCGGGGCGTCGTGGAAAGGAAGACGGGTCGCCGAACTGCCTCATGAAAGCGTCCATCTGCGCCTTCATCTGCTCTATGTACTCCGCCTGACGACGTTGTTCTTCATCTCGCAAACGGTCCCTCTCAGCAGCTCTCTGCTCTAACTCCACCCGAGCCCGCTCTGACGCCTCAAAACGAGCAGACATCTCATCTAGTTTAGCGGAGATCGCAGAGTAGCTAGGTCCGGCGCGGCCGGAGCTTTTCTCGTAATAGAGAGAAGCTCCAGCTTTGCCTAGACCATAGACCTCCCCCTTGCGAAATCCGCCAACAGTGTCAAAGAAGACCTTGTTCGGATCCACCTCCGTACCGCTAGCCTGAGACTCATTCAGGTTTTGCGTATATTGATCCTGTAAATTACAGAGTTAGAGCAAACAATTCCAAATAAAAATAATATAACATTGACACCCAAATTGATAGACCTGGTTTGAACGACAAAAGACCAAACATTTTACGTTAAAAATAGACATTTAAGGCCATTTTAGGCGTTTTTTGTGATTTTCGCTCCTATCTTGTCACATTTCTATCAATTACTAGTTTTCTAACCTTAGCCAAGTCCTATTAGACACCATTAGGCTTCCTAGACTTTGATTGATTCGGTTTGAACGACAAAAGACCATTTTACGTTAAAAATTGACATTTTAGGCCATTTTAGGCGTTTTTTCTGATTTTCGCTTATAACTTGTCACATTTCTATCCATTATAAGTTTTCTAACCTTAGACACGTCCTATTAGACACCATTAGGCTTCCTAAACTTTGATTGACTTGGTTTGAACGACAAAAGAACATTTTACCCCAAAAATGGTCATTTTAGGCGTTTTTTGTGATTTTCGCTCCTATCTTGTCACATTTCTATCCATTACTAGTTTTCTAACCTTAGACACGTCATATTAGACAACATTAGGCTTCCTAAACTTTGATTGACTCGATTTGAACGACAAAAGACCATTTTACCCCAAAAATTGACATTTTAGGCCATTTTAGGCGTTTTTTGTGATTTTCGCTCCTATCTTGTCACATTTCTATCCATTACTAGTTTTCTAACCTTAGACACGTCATATTAGATAACATTAGGCTTCCTAAACTTTGATTGACTCGGTTTGAACGACAAAAGACCATTTTACGTTAAAAATTGACATTTTAGGCCATTTTAGGCGTTTTTTGTGATTTTCGCTTATAACTTGTCACATTTCTATCCATTATAAGTTTTCTAACCTTAGACACGTCCTATTAGACACCATTAGGCTTCCTAAACTTTGATTGACTCGATTTGAACGACAAAAGACCATTTTACCCCAAAAATTGACATTTTAGGCCATTTTAGGCGTTTTTTGTGATTTTCGCTTATAACTTGTCACATTTCTATCCATTACTAGTTTTCTAACCTTAGACACGTCCTATTAGACACCATTAGGCTTCCTAAACTTTGATTGACTCGATTTGAACGACAAAAGACCATTTTACCCCAAAAATTGACATTTTAGGCCATTTTAGGCGTTTTTTGTGATTTTCGCTTATAACTTGTCACATTTCTATCCATTACTAGTTTTCTAACCTTAGACACGTCCTATTAGACACCATTAGGCTTCCTAAACTTTGATTGACTCGATTTGAACGACAAAAGACCATTTTACCCCAAAAATTGACATTTTAGGCCATTTTAGGCGTTTTTTGTGATTTTCGCTCCTATCTTGTCACATTTCTATCCATTACTAGTTTTCTAACCTTAGACACGTCATATTAGATAACATTAGGCTTCCTAAACTTTGATTGACTCGATTTGAACGACAAAAGACCATTTTACCCCAAAAATTGACATTTTAGGCCATTTTAGGCGTTTTTTGTGATTTTCGCTTATAACTTGTCACATTTCTATCCATTACTAGTTTTCTAACCTTAGACACGTCATATTAGACACATTAGGCTTCCTAAACTTTGATTGACTCGATTTGAACGACAAAAGACCATTTTACCCCAAAAATTGACATTTTAGGCCATTTTAGGCGTTTTTTGTGATTTTCGCTCCTATCTTGTCACATTTCTATCCATTACTAGTTTTCTAACCTTAGACACGTCATATTAGACACATTAGGCTTCCTAAACTTTGATTGACTCGATTTGAACGACAAAAGACCATTTTACCCCAAAAATTGACATTTTAGGCCATTTTAGGCGTTTTTTGTGATTTTCGCTTATAACTTGTCACATTTCTATCCATTACTAGTTTTCTAACCTTAGACACGTCCTATTAGACACCATTAGGCTTCCTAAACTTTGATTGACTCGATTTGAACGACAAAAGACCATTTTACCCCAAAAATTGACATTTTAGGCCATTTTAGGCGTTTTTTGTGATTTTCGCTTATAACTTGTCACATTTCTATCCATTACTAGTTTTCTAACCTTAGACACGTCCTATTAGACAACATTAGGCTTCCTAAACTTTGATTGACTCGATTTGCACGACAAAAGACCATTTTACCCCAAAAATTGACATTTTAGGCCATTTTAGGTTTTTTGTGATTTTCGCTCCTATCTTGTCACATTTCTATCCATTACTAGTTTTCTAACCTTAGACACGTCATATTAGATAACATTAGGCTTCCTAAACTTTGATTGACTCGATTTGAACGACAAAAGACCATTTTACCCCAAAAATTGACATTTTAGGCCATTTTAGGCGTTTTTTGTGATTTTCGCTTATAACTTGTCACATTTCTATCCATTATAAGTTTTCTAACCTTAGACACGTCCTATTAGACACCATTAGGCTTCCTAAACTTTGATTGACTCGATTTGAACGACAAAAGACCATTTTACCCCAAAAATTGACATTTTAGGCCATTTTAGGCGTTTTTTGTGATTTTCGCTCCTATCTTGTCACATTTCTATCCATTACTAGTTTTCTAACCTTAGACACGTCATATTAGATAACATTAGGCTTCCTAAACTTTGATTGACTCGGTTTGAACGACAAAAGACCATTTTACGTTAAAAATTGACATTTTAGGCCATTTTAGGCGTTTTTTGTGATTTTCGCTTATAACTTGTCACATTTCTATCCATTATAAGTTTTCTAACCTTAGACACGTCCTATTAGACACCATTAGGCTTCCTAAACTTTGATTGACTCGATTTGAACGACAAAAGACCATTTTACCCCAAAAATTGACATTTTAGGCCATTTTAGGCGTTTTTTGTGATTTTCGCTTATAACTTGTCACATTTCTATCCATTACTAGTTTTCTAACCTTAGACACGTCCTATTAGACACCATTAGGCTTCCTAAACTTTGATTGACTCGATTTGAACGACAAAAGACCATTTTACCCCAAAAATTGACATTTTAGGCCATTTTAGGCGTTTTTTGTGATTTTCGCTTATAACTTGTCACATTTCTATCCATTACTAGTTTTCTAACCTTAGACACGTCCTATTAGACACCATTAGGCTTCCTAAACTTTGATTGACTCGATTTGAACGACAAAAGACCATTTTACCCCAAAAATTGACATTTTAGGCCATTTTAGGCGTTTTTTGTGATTTTCGCTTATAACTTGTCACATTTCTATCCATTACTAGTTTTCTAACCTTAGACACGTCCTATTAGACACCATTAGGCTTCCTAAACTTTGATTGACTCGATTTGAACGACAAAAGACCATTTTACCCCAAAAATTGACATTTTAGGCCATTTTAGGCGTTTTTTGTGATTTTCGCTTATAACTTGTCACATTTCTATCCATTACTAGTTTTCTAACCTTAGACACGTCCTATTAGACACCATTAGGCTTCCTAAACTTTGATTGACTCGATTTGAACGACAAAAGACCATTTTACCCCAAAAATTGACATTTTAGGCCATTTTAGGCGTTTTTTGTGATTTTCGCTTATAACTTGTCACATTTCTATCCATTAAGTTTTCTAACCTTAGCCACGTCCTATTAGACACCATTAGGCTTCCTAAACTTTGATTGACTCGATTTGAACGACAAAAGACCATTTTACCCCAAAAATTGACATTTTAGGCCATTTTAGGCGTTTTTTGTGATTTTCGCTTATAACTTGTCACATTTCTATCCATTAAAAGTTTTCTAACCTTAGCACGTCCTATTAGACACCATTAGGCTTCCTAAACTTTGATTGACTCGGTTTGAACGACAAAAGACCATTTTACCCCAAAAATTGACATTTTAGGCCATTTTAGGCGTTTTTTGTGATTTTCGCTTATCTTGTCACATTTCTATCCATTACTAGTTTTCTAACCTTAGACACGTCCTATTAGACAACATTAGGCTTCCTAAACTTTGATTGACTCGGTTTGAACGACAAAAGACCATTTTACCCCAAAAATTGACATTTTAGGCCATTTTAGGCGTTTTTTGTGATTTTCGCTTATAACTTGTCACATTTCTATCCATTATAAGTTTTCTAACCTTAGACACGTCCTATTAGACACCATTAGGCTTCCTAAACTTTGATTGACTCGATTTGAACGACAAAAGACCATTTTACCCCAAAAATTGACATTTTAGGCCATTTTAGGCGTTTTTTGTGATTTTCGCTTATAACTTGTCACATTTCTATCCATTATAAGTTTTCTAACCTTAGACACGTCCTATTAGACACCATTAGGCTTCCTAAACTTTGATTGACTCGATTTGAACGACAAAAGACCATTTTACCCCAAAAATTGACATTTTAGGCCATTTTAGGCGTTTTTTGTGATTTTCGCTTATAACTTGTCACATTTCTATCCATTACTAGTTTTCTAACCTTAGACACGTCCTATTAGACACCATTAGGCTTCCTAAACTTTGATTGACTCGGTTTGAACGACAAAAGACCATTTTACCCCAAAAATTGACATTTTAGGCCATTTTAGGCGTTTTTTGTGATTTTCGCTTATAACTTGTCACATTTCTATCCATTAAAAGTTTTCTAACCTTAGCCACGTCCTATTAGACACCATTAGGCTTCCTAAACTTTGATTGACTCGATTTGAACGACAAAAGACCATTTTACCCCAAAAATTGACATTTTAGGCCATTTTAGGCGTTTTTTGTGATTTTCGCTTATAACTTGTCACATTTCTATCCATTACTAGTTTTCTAACCTTAGACACGTCCTATTAGACACCATTAGGCTTCCTAAACTTTGATTGACTCGATTTGAACGACAAAAGACCATTTTACCCCAAAAATTGACATTTTAGGCCATTTTAGGCGTTTTTTGTGATTTTCGCTTATAACTTGTCACATTTCTATCCATTACTAGTTTTCTAACCTTAGACACGTCCTATTAGACACCATTAGGCTTCCTAAACTTTGATTGACTCGATTTGAACGACAAAAGACCATTTTACCCCAAAAATTGACATTTTAGGCCATTTTAGGCGTTTTTTGTGATTTTCGCTTATAACTTGTCACATTTCTATCCATTATAAGTTTTCTAACCTTAGACACGTCCTATTAGACACCATTAGGCTTCCTAAACTTTGATTGACTCGGTTTGAACGACAAAAGACCATTTTACCCCAAAAATTGACATTTTAGGCCATTTTAGGCGTTTTTTGTGATTTTCGCTTATAACTTGTCACATTTCTATCCATTATAAGTTTTCTAACCTTAGACACGTCCTATTAGACACCATTAGGCTTCCTAAACTTTGATTGACTCGATTTGAACGACAAAAGACCATTTTACCCCAAAAATTGACATTTTAGGCCATTTTAGGCGTTTTTTGTGATTTTCGCTTATAACTTGTCACATTTCTATCCATTACTAGTTTTCTAACCTTAGACACGTCCTATTAGACACCATTAGGCTTCCTAAACTTTGATTGACTCGATTTGAACGACAAAAGACCATTTTACCCCAAAAATTGACATTTTAGGCCATTTTAGGCGTTTTTTGTGATTTTCGCTTATAACTTGTCACATTTCTATCCATTATAAGTTTTCTAACCTTAGACACGTCCTATTAGACACCATTAGGCTTCCTAAACTTTGATTGACTCGATTTGAACGACAAAAGACCATTTTACCCCAAAAATTGACATTTTAGGCCATTTTAGGCGTTTTTTGTGATTTTCGCTTATAACTTGTCACATTTCTATCCATTACTAGTTTTCTAACCTTAGACACGTCCTATTAGACACCATTAGGCTTCCTAAACTTTGATTGACTCGATTTGAACGACAAAAGACCATTTTACCCCAAAAATTGACATTTTAGGCCATTTTAGGCGTTTTTTGTGATTTTCGCTTATAACTTGTCACATTTCTATCCATTATAAGTTTTCTAACCTTAGACACGTCCTATTAGACACCATTAGGCTTCCTAAACTTTGATTGACTCGATTTGAACGACAAAAGACCATTTTACCCCAAAAATTGACATTTTAGGCCATTTTAGGCGTTTTTTGTGATTTTCGCTTATATCTTGTCACATTTCTATCCATTACTAGTTTTCTAACCTTAGACACGTCATATTAGATAACATTAGGCTTCCTAAACTTTGATTGACTCGGTTTGAACGACAAAAGACCATTTTACCCCAAAAATTGACATTTTAGGCCATTTTAGGCGTTTTTTGTGATTTTCGCTCCTAACTTGTCACATTTCTATCCATTATAAGTTTTCTAACCTTAGACACGTCCTATTAGACACCATTAGGCTTCCTAAACTTTGATTGACTCGGTTTGAACGACAAAAGACCATTTTACGTTAAAAATTACATTTTAGGCCATTTTAGGCGTTTTTTGTGATTTTCGCTCCTAACTTGTCACATTTCTATCCATTATAAGTTTTCTAACCTTAGACACGTCCTATTAGACACCATTAGGCTTATACGCCGGAATTCATAAAAAAAACAATCCTATTCGTACTCATCGGCTTATACGCCGGAATTCCGATCTAAACATCAAATGCAATTCATAAAATAACAATCCTATTCGTACTCATCGGCTTATACGCCGGAATTCCGTTCTAAACATCAAATGTAATTCATAAAAAAACAATCCTATTCGTACTCATCGGCTTATACGCCGGAATTCCGATCTAAACATCAAATGAAAATCATAAACCATTAAAAAATCATTACCATCACATCTTTGACCTTTTTGTTGATCGGTTGCGGCTCCTTCCCTGGCATCTTCTTGAAGTGCGTGTCCAGGTACAGATCGGCGGCGTTTGGCAACTTCCCTCCAATTGTCTTAGCCACCAGAAACAATTGTATCATATGTTAGGTGATTTACAAGAATTTAACGAACAAGAATTTAGTAATTTACGATACTAGAATTACAAAAAAATACTAACCAATTGCTTTGCTCGCTGAATGGTAGAAACAGAACCCTGACAGTGAGATGCAGGGGCCTCGCCACTAGCGTTGCCGGCTCTCCTGTTCACCTTGCACTGAGCAGACTTCTTTTTGGCTTTTTCGTCATTCAGCCTGTTCTTCATCGAGGTATATAGCTCCTCTCCAAGCCATTCTGGTCGTTCCTTCCTCCTGTGAACGATGTCGTTGAACAGGTCTTTCAGACGCAAGCCTGCCTTGGCGTCATAGGCTTTCCGAACCGTGCCCTCCAACTCAGGTTTCCAGGTGTACATTTTCTGAATTAGACAAAACCAAACAAATATGTTAACATATAAAATTGTATAATAAAACAAAAAACATTCCCAGAATAAACGACATACGAATACAACTTAAATGGAGTTAGTTCTCACCTTCCAAATGTCCCACCAGTGATCCTTGGTAGCCTTATCTACCTCACTGTAGTTCTTCCAAGGCTGATGGAAGTAGGCCCTCATTGCAGCTGTCACCGACCGAACAACATCGGGAGCATCAAACCTGCACACAAAAACATAATAAGATTAAATGACATACGAATAACACTTAATTAAAATAGTTAAAACATTTACTAAATTAAATAACTTTAAAACTCACCATAAGCCAAGCGGGTCCAACTCTCGAGCTGAAGCGGTGGACGAAGTAGGCTGATCATCTGGAGTAGGCTCAGATGGAGTAGGCCGAGATGTAGAAGGCTCAGACACAGGAGGCCGAGACGTAGAAGGCTCATATGGAGGAGGCCGAGAAGTAGAAGGCTCAACTGGAGGCCTAGAAGTAGAAGGCTCAAATGGAGGAGGCTGAAACTGAGGAGGCCGAGATGGACGAGTAGACTCAGACACAGGAGTAGTCTGAGATAGAGAAGCGGTGGACGAAGGAGGCTGAAACGAAGGAGGCTGGAACAAAGGAGGCTGGAACGAAGGAGGCTGGAACGTGGAGCCTCGGTATGTGGAGCCTGTATAGATGGAGCCCCAAACTGGAGAGCACGAGCTGTCCCCTGCTGCGACTGCGGTCGAGCCTGAGACGGTCGTCTCCTAGACAACTCAGCCTGACGACCGAGGTCACCAGGACGCATCGTCTGAGAATGACTCGGACGAGGCTGAATCTGAATCGGTCGAGGCTGACCGGAAACTGTAGACTGTGAGTGAGCCGGAGAATGATGCAACGGCTCGGATTGCTGCTCGGCAGCCTGCGACACAGATGTCGCTCTCGTACCACCACGCCTTTTTGATGCCATAATTTTGCTACATAAAGTAATAAGTTAATTATCCGCACAAATAACCAATTAACAAATAATGATAAATATTGTCAGGCATTAATAAACACGAAAAAAAATCAATATATCCAAAACTAAACACTCAGAGTTAATATATTAAAGAAGCTCTGACCGAAACTCAATAAACTTGAAT
>SNQN01000764.1:8101-54395 GCA_008642245.1 Bassia scoparia
GGTAGTGATTCGCAAAAAAAAATTGAAAATATGGGTAGTTGTTTTAAATAAAAAAACAATCTGGGTAATTGTTTTTAAATGTCGAAAAAAAGTGGGTAGTTATTGACAATTTTTCCAATTATATATGTTGAGCATATAGTGCAACACATGTCGCGTTTTGTAAAAGAAATTTATCTCTAATCAACAGATTAAGAGTTGACACATGGCAAATTCAACTCCTTTTTATWTACTAGTGATGGATAATAGATAGATTATCAGTTTATCACAAATGTATTTTTTACTTTTTGTCAAAACATACATGACAATTTCAAGGCGTCATGTATTTATTTGTGTTGGAATCTTAAATTTCTTGAGAAATACTTGCAAATGTCATTTGACAGCATATTATGAAAGAACGATATCTACCACTGTACGGCTGTACCATAGGCTTTTTGGCGGCATGCTCCTTCATTTTTGGCATGAGCATTTCACAAATATTTCAAACAATTCCAAAACATTTACAGTAACTTACCAAATTTTTTGGGATTTTATTCATATCAAATTATACGAGCCTCTCAAAAAATCAAAGCATTTTTATTTAAAAGTAAAATGACGGGATCCTTGAAGCATTTCGTTGTCCAAATGCTTTGTTTTCACAAGATTAAATTATTTGTTTTGACTTTTTTTCACTACTAGTAATCTCCTAACTTCAAATTAAATGAATTGAAATCGACAAGATAAGGGTAGAGTTCGAGCCTTCAAAACTAACACAAGTACATAATTTTGTASGTAACATTAAAGTAGAAGTTCTTGAAAATAAACACGTTTAATTTACAAATTACAATGATGAGATATTATCTTGTTAAATCATTTTCAATAATAATAGCTGTTGTACCAAAGCAGACAACTAAACACACTCAATTTGATTTGTCAAAGTGGCGTCTATTATCAGTCAAATTGCCATTTAAAGGAGGTAAAAAGTGACTCAATCAACAATAGTCACTGAAGACTGAAGTGGAGCAAAGTGGCCTGATGATAAGCACGAGCCCACGCAAGGTGAGAAGTTGGTGACTGTTGAAGTGTTGAGGAATGGTAGACTCCAATTTATTGGGACCTCCCTTCATCGACATTAACATTGACTCACTTGTTGTTTCATTGGGTCTTCATTCATAGATATTTTGAAAATGGGGTATTAAATACTTGTATAATATACCGATCCATGTACTATTTTCGTAACATATTTCTCGCAACTCTTGTATTAAGTTGTGCGAACATTGTAAATAAGTTTAACTATGTTTAAGTGTAAAAAGATGGTTTTACCCTTACTAAGAAAACAAACATCATCACCTAAATCACCCCTCACCACCAACCTTCAACCCACTCAGCCCAGCCACCACCCGACCACCATGCGACCCACCACACCCAGCAACCACGCAGCCTACCACACGCAGCCGCCACCACCACACAGCCCACCACAACCAGCAACCACGCAGTCGAGTCTCGAGCTTTTTAAAAATCACTTTTGAGTTACATTAAAACTCTACTAGTCTATTCAAGTTCAAAAACTATAGTAATATAATGTTTTTTAAAACATACTTTCTACGTACTGTTTTTACTTGCATCCAACAAGCTTTCACGCTCCCCAATACACAACTTGCAAGTCTGATATCTTTAGTTGTACATAATAAAAAAAATTATACAAACTAGATATTAATAATCTACACATTACGATAAATCTAACAAGATCCCACATAACTATAATCTTCCTTACATATAAGTCACAAATTTGATCCAAAAAACATTCATGAATAGTGCCATTTGCAAAAGGATGCGAGTATTGGAGAACGGAGGAAGTATAATAGTTGATAGTTAAGAATTTTATTTTTTTTGTTTGTTAGACCGATAAATAATACATTAATTTTAAGATTATTCCTCTAAAAAGACATAACAAAAATATTTCAAATCTATTTGTGAGCTTTTCGAGAGTACAATAGTGTGTCTCAACTCATAAAAATTTCGAGTTAGGCTCGAGTAACTCAGAGCAAGCTTGGTTCATTCACATCCTAGATATAACACAACATAAGAATTATAAATAATTATTTTGTATATGACAATATTATGTGTCGATCATTGTGAAAATGCCATATTCAATACTAAAATTCCTTATTTAGCTCATACTACAATAACAGAGTTGTACGCAACATTGTCTCAATTTTCTTACACTAAAAAAGTTTGTTTTACATTAGTAGGGGGGCCTTTTTTGTGGATTGTTGTATAATACAATGTATGGCATTGCATTTGCACACGAAATATACTTGTAAGCTAAGCATGAGGTTAAGTATCAGCATTATACATCAGCATTGATTATCATATGCAGAAGTTATTATGTATCACATGCACATACAATAAATTATTTTTACATCAAACATATAGTGATCTTTTGTCTATATATGCTCATATTCACCTTACATCATATAGTGATAAATAATAAAGGTCGCTATATTTGATCATTTTCAACAAAGAATTTTTGTTGTTGATTTTATATGAACGACCAACGATATGCATAAATTTAATGGTAAATGTCAATTTTTATAAATAAATGTGTATATTTTTACATAAATGTGCATATTTTTTGCTTTTGCACATTCACAGAAAATCTACGTGCATATTTAGTATAGAATATACACATTTATTTTTTTCTAAAATAAATTTTGACCCTACATTCAAAATCGAAACATTGGTTCGTGAAAAATATCTCTATATATAAGTCAAGGGGAGCATGGTGTCCCTATGAAAATACCACATACCCTCATTAAGTACTTTCTAGAAAGTAATTTGTATTGAAACTTTATTTTATTCCTAATTCATAATTATTTTTAAAAACTACATAAATGAATCAAAAATCAAACCTTAATTGATTAATATAATAAATAACATTCTTCACTTAATCTTAATTGAAACCCTTAATTTGTTCCAATTTTCAATCATTCAAATTTGGTTCTACTAAGGATAAAAATTCATTAATCTTACATATCAAATAAACAAATAATTCTTTTACAATTAATAAATTTCCTAAAAATGCGATTTTTTATAACATAATTAATCCCATTTTTTCATCAATTTTCTGCCCCATAAATCAATCAATCATCTATCCCACTATACAATTCATAGAAATAAACATCATAATACACAATATAAATACTCACATTATTATAACTAAGTAAGTATTTGTGCTTGAAACTTTTCCAATCTTTTTCTCTTTTTTCTTCAATTCTAATAATGTATTGTGTTTGCACTATTTTTTATTTTATGTTTTTTCAGCATATTGGTTCATATAGTTTTTGCATTTTAACATGTATTATTGTTGATACAAATTCCACTTTAGTTATTTTTGTATACTTTGAAAATTCCATTTTCAATTTTATAGTATTTCGAATTATGTTTGTCATTGTGTTTATTTATATAATTTATATAGAATCTTATCAATCTAATTTGTATTTTAAAAAATAAATATTTCGTAAGAACTAAAAAATTCATCACACGCATCGCGTGCAATTAGGCTAGTTATGAAGAGAGCAGATATATATATATGAGGAAAATCAGGCATTATAAAGGAGGATGTGCTATAGAACGGGGTGTATAGTCAATAATCAGGGGTGTGTCAAAAAAATAATAATAATTTGGGGTTAATTAATAAAACTATTATTCTCATTATTTTTATTAAGTTGAGATCTCAATATCAAGAATCTTAATCAAGCATGCTTAAATAGAGGTCACCTAATCAAGAGCGTAGATGTGTAGATTTAACACTTTACTTAAACGGGTGTTTGATTGAAAATTTTTCCCCTTGGCAGCAATTGTAGTCCTCGTATAATCGTCCCCTTTTCAAGATACGACTTTTAGGCTCCGTTTATTTTGACGGAAAACATTTTCCCGAAAAATGATTTTTTTTTCTTGTTTTAGTTTTCCTTTGTTTGTTTTGGAAAGAGGTGGAAAATCATTTTCCTCAAAGGAGTAAATGTCACTTTGGAAAAGGAAAATCATTCCCCCACCCTTACATCTCCTTATTTATTATTCATTCCCCACCCTTCCTTCATTTCTATTACATTTTTCATTTTCTTCGTGAGTTTTCCTCTAATCAAACAAACAAAGGAAAACTTTTTTCCTAGAAAATGATTTTCCATGAAAATTATTTTCCCTAGAAAATRATTTTYCATAAAAATCGTTTTCCTTCAAAACAAACGGAGCCTTATAGGGCGTGTTCGATAATAGTAGAGGAGAAAGTTAAGTTTAGCGGTGAAAGTATTGAAATTATCTTAAGAACTTAGTTATTACTAGTGATCTGTATTTTTATTTTTTTTTCCAACTAATCAAACCATTTACAGGGTTGAATAAATTCGAATGGACTTATTAGGCCCCAATTGAGAGGGGCGTCAATACATGCTACATTCTCAAAATTCGAACTCAAAATCTCTATTTAAGTTAGTTGTTTATCACGATCCCGTCAATCCGTTATCAGCTGATCATGGCGTATATTGGCACGTATCCTGTAGGCTAGTTGGTTGGTGAAATTCATTAAATATATGGTATTTAGCGGGAGTGTTTGCTGCGTCGAAGGTTGGTCAATTGTTGACTGATTGCCCTCCAAAATAGCCCCTGTATATATATATATATATATATATATAAATTGGTCATCTTTTTTGCATAACCCCAGTGTAATAGAAAACATAAGAGAAGAGAGAAGAGAGAAGACGAAAGAGAAAACAGAGTTAATTAGTTTGTGAAAAAATGGGAGAAGCAACAAAAACTGCTAATGTTAAACAAGTAGAATATGACGTTATTCCTTTATTACTTCCCAAAGATATTGTTGATGAACCTGATTCTAATTATGTTCTTCAGTCTCATGGTAATTGCTTTATTTAATGTGCTCTTCATTTTAATTTTTATTTATTTATTTTTTTTTGGTGAGTAGTAACATTCATACTACCTTTGTTTTTTCTTCAAACTAGTAAGCTATTAAGATTGCAAATTTTGCAATTTACTCTAATAATATATTAACTTCATGCAAATTCTAGGAGGTGAGAATTGCTTTAGCAAAGGTTATTAGATTAGATTAGATGTATCTTCTATTCTTCCATTTCAAATATTCAAATGGCTCACCTACTCCATTGCTTACAAGTTGCAAATTTCCCTTTTTGTTTTTGGGTCAAAATAATACTTGTACTTGTATCAAGTGTTATTAAGTCAACAATAATAATAATGTCAAAGATAATTTCGTCATTTTTGAAATTCTTAGGACATTCTGATGTTACTCACCAACTACTTATCATCATCACAATGTAGATTACAAGATTAATAATGTGTTATATAATGTTATTGTTGTTAACTTACTTGTTGTGATAAAATAAAAACAGGAACATGGTTACATTGTGGATACCACTTAACAACATCAATTGTAGCACCGCCTCTCCTAAATCTGCCATATGCTATATGCTTGCTGGGATGGAGCACTGGAATGATCTATCTTATGATTGGAGCCCTTGTCACTTTTTACTCCTACAATTTGCTATCCATGGTTCTCGAGCATTATGCTTCCAAGGGTCTTCGCTTTCTCCGGTTCCAGGACATGGCTGATCATATAATCGGTAAGACTAACGACCCCTTAGGTCTAATATAAAAGCATTAATGTAACAAGATTTATTTGTAATGAATTTCTCCACACTCATTTTATTATTGTTACGAAATTCTAATGTAACAAGTATTGTGTGTGACAGGCACGACTTGGGGTCGATATTTTGTGGGCCTACTCAGTTTGCTGTTTGCTATGGCGCTGTGGTTAGCTTGATCATACTGGGCGGACAATGCATGAAGGTGTCTATGGGATGGTCTTTGTGATTAATTTGGATAATATGTCTAATGTTGTCTGTTAATCAATGTCTGTACTAATTCGAGTAGAATGCATACTAATGTGTTTGTTTTGCTGTCTGCAGACAATCTAACAGTCTATCATATCCAGACGGCGAAATGACACTCAATCAATTTGTGATCATCGTATGGAGTTGCCAGTACTAGTGGTGGCTCAAGTGCCTTCATTCCATCTTTGAGGCACATCAACCTGATTTCGATAGTCTTATCTCGCCTACAGTGCATTTGCTACTGCTGGTTCAATTTACATAGGTACTATAACTAGCAGAATTATGCTACAGAATAACTAATGGTTTCATAATCTAATTTTTAATCAATAATTACGACACTTTTAATAACAAAATTACTTGATTTTTTATTTTCAGGGCTTCATAACCTGCACAAGGATTACTCAATAGTTGGCAGTACTGAAAACAAGATATTTGGATCTTTCACGCAATTACCATGATTGCCGGTCCTTTGGAAATGGGATCATCCAGAAATTCAGGTATTTTTCTTCTCTCAGTCTGAATCTTTAGGCTGAAACACACTCACATGAATTGACAGTTAGTTTTATCTAACCGGAAATTTGTAACATATGCAGGCAACCTTGGCGGCACCAGTGAAAGGGAAGATGTTCAGGGGCTAAGCCTCTGTTATGCAGTTGTGCTGCTGACTTTCTTCAGTGTCGGGCCTCAGGATACTGGGCATTTGGCAATGGCGCTAAACAGTTTCATACTTGACAGCTTCGTTGACAACAATGGCAATGTTTTGGTGCCTAAATGGTTTCTTATCACCAACGATCAGCTTCATCATCCTTCAAGTATCTGCTGTTTGGGGTAATTAATACGCCATCCCTCATTTGTCTCCCTTGTGTTCGATTTCAGCAACTCGAGTTTCTTTCTACTTGTCAGAAATGATTTTTCATGATCATAAGGCAACAATCATTAGTAGTGATCTGATAACTAGAAAAGAGTAGTTGCTGTTTGCTCCACATTTAATCATTCTTCCCATAATTTTTTCTCGCAATTATCAATGTTTGCTAAACTCCTTCCTATGATCGAAAACGTGTACTGCAACCAGCAAATATACTACTGGAGCAGATGTGTTGATCCTAAGCTTAAACCATTTTCCCTTCGCAATGTCATATCAAGGTTCACATCGAGGTCCTTCTCAGTGATCATAGCAACAACAATAGCAGCTGTGCTTCCATTTTTCGGCGATGTCAATGCATAATCCGGAGCTTTTGGGTTTCGTACCACTTCGACTTCATATTACCCGTCGTCTTCTCAACTTGACCTTTACATACCAAGAGAAGTTACTGTTTTGGATCAATCTCATCATTGCATGGTCTTCTCATTGGTTATGGTAATTGGTATTTTGCATCAGTCAGACAGATTGTTCTTGATGCCTTGACTTGCACTCATTAGACGAGCTTTCAGATTCCTTGAGATTGCCCTTTGGAAAGTAGTACTTGGAACAGTCATTTTCGAGTTACGTAGCGAATAACATCTATTCTTTTCTTCATAATGATAATTGAAGTTAAGCATGGAAGCCATTAATGATCTGAAGATCATAATTGCTCCAAAATATATAATACGGAGTAGAATGAAAGGTATAGTAGCTTAGTGTCTGAAGTGTAACATTATACATTTATACTGTGTAGCGTAAATAATCTATTAGTAACAAGTTCTTTCATTCATGGAAACAAGAGAAATCAATAGTGGTGTATAATGGTACATATATTATGCTCCGAATTTGATATTTTACATCAATGAAGTTCTCACGCAGGATTTGTTAAAACTCCATTCTACTGTATTACATTAAACGAAAAGCGAAGCACCAAAGTTATGGTGAAATTCTAGCCTAATTCATCTTTCCTCGTCAAAAAAAAAAAGGAAAGTTCCAGCCTCTAGCAGTGAACTCGCACTTGATCCTCCTGCAAGTTACAAACAATGCCCTTCCATCTCTCTCCCTCAACATCCTTGTCTAGTCGTCCTCCTCATCCTCCTCCGGCAACAACACCTTCCAGTTTCCACCCGAATCTCCCCATCTTCAAACTCTGTCTGTCATCAGCTAGTAAACTAGAGGAGTATATGAGTTGATTGAAGGTGTATCATTATCAAGTTTTCTTCAACCATAATCACACCAATAACGGCCATAAGTTAGCTTCGGCTCTCCTATTTCTGACATTCATTATCTCTACTTTGAAGCTGAGTACAATTAGTGGCAAGATTTATTATTCATTGTCAAAATCTTCCTATAAGCATCTCTTTCGAATCTTTGTTTCCTATATAAGCCATAGATTTTCCGTAGTTGTACATTGTAAGTTTGTAACATATTTCAGAGTACTACGCAATGTTCTACTTCCTCCGTTTCTAAATAAGTGTCTCACTTTGAGAATTGTGATTTTTGAGACAAAATTTGATAGAGTGATGAGATGTGAGGGTAGGGTAGGGGCCAAAAAAATAGGAAAAAAAAATTAAACTAGGTATATTGATGAATATTTTAATAAAGCATGTGTTGGAAAAATAGTATTTTATTTGTAATCCCCACATAAAAGAGAGAATAATTAGTATTTTAATTGTGATCTCCACTCCAAAAAAGGAAAGAAATGAAAGTGAGACATTCTTAGGGTTAAGTACAATTTCTTGCCTCCAGATTCTAATACTAACAATAATTTTAACCAAAAAAAAAAAAAGAAATCTAATACCAATAGTAGCAATTGATGAAAGAACTTCATCTTATATTCCAATCAATCTCCAAAATTTCAAAGTATTACAACCAAGAAAACACGGGAATTTCATTGTAGTATAATTATCAGCAGCAATGACAAGAATTTCTTCATTTTCATCAACTATGCTTTAATTCTCTTAACTGACCTAGTAGCCGTCAATAGTATTAAACGTAATCTTAATTCAAAATTGATTTTAATGGGGAAAAATTCGAACGGGCTTGTAAAAGATCACCACTTCCATTTTGATATTGCATGCACTCTTTCCAAATTACTGGAACGAAACAGTAATTGAGGGTGGGAGGCAAAAGAGCAGCAATTGGAGGTTACTGTATTTCATCTAAATCTCCATACCACTCGTACCATTTTGCAGCTGACTCTTCTGGTGTCCTAAAAGACCAAATGTGGTGCTTTTCTTTTTCTCGTGCATCTAAAATTTCCTGCATGCAGTAGAAACTCTTCTCGGTCAGATAGTAATAGAGGGACTTGAAAGTCGAAACGCATACGCAAATGATAAAATTTACTCATGACTAGCTGAATCTCTAATTTAATTAAGACTGTCACCAGAACAGCGAATTGCTTGTGATACAAAATGCATATTAGAATTCAACTCTTGTCTAAAGTTCTGAACGGCAGCAAACTTAGAAGTTAGAACCAACAGATTTCAGCCATGTTATAACCTAAAATCATAAGCTTCAAAACAGAGCAAATATATGGGCTATGAAGTTCACTTCACTACAGTACTAAACAAGGCTGCAGTCAGTTAAAAGGATTATTCAAGATGAAAAGACTACAACTTAGATCTTTGCACCTGCAGGCTGCAGCAACTGTATACAAAAACTGCAGAAGTGTCAATGTAGAATTATGAATACCATAGTACTCCCTCCGTCTCGCAATTCTTGCAACTTTTGCTATTTTCGTCCATAACGTAATACTCGCAACACTTGTACTTCTTTCCATATTAGGCTATTTTTTAGTTAGAAAGTTACCATTTTACCCTTACTAATATCTCTAAACAACACCTAATCATAACTAATACCCCCAATTAATCCCATTTAATTACCCAAATACATTCACTAATTCACCCACCCACCCACCCTAAATAAAATCCTAATTAACCCCCAGAACACTTCATCTCCTTCTCTCTCTTCCTAACCCTAACTCCTTCTCTCTCCTCAATTTCCTTCTTCTACCACCACCACCACTACTCAGTACTCACCACCGYATCTCACCGCCGCAACCCTCCAATGACCCTCTACTGCCCCTCGCCGTCGTCGCGACCCACCAACTGCAGCAACAAATTGGTTTCGAGTTCGTTTGTGGCTTCGCGACCCACCAGCACTAGCAACGAATTAGTTTCGAGTTGGTTTGTGGCTTCGAGACCTCACCGCCCCTCGCCCCTCACCCACCACTGCTTCGAATTGGTTTGTGGCCTTAAGTTGTTTGTAGATCACATATAAGAATTTGGGGATTAGGGTTTGTAGATCTGAGTTGTGGCTTCGAATTGGTGCATGGTGGGCAGTTGTTTCGAATTGGTGGTTTCGAGGTGGCTTTGAGTGGTCGTTGGGCTGGTTTGGGTTGGTGGCTTTGAGTGGTCATTGGGTGGRTTTGGATTGGTGGCAACTGGGCGTGGTGGGATGCATGGTGGTTGGGTGTGGTGGGCTGCGTGGGGATTGTGTATGGTGGGACGGGTAGTGGCCGGGTAGACTGGGTTGAAGGTTGATGGTGAGGGGTGATTTGGGTGATGATGGGGTGGTTTTTAGTAAGGGCAAAAGAGTCTTTTCACACATATAACCATATTTAAGCTTATTTGCAAAGTTATTTCCTAATACCAAGTTGCGAGAATTTCGTGACGGAGGGAGTACATAAAGAATTTCTGTAATACTCCATCTGAAACGAAATAAATTCAACAATTGTCTTTTTTTTTGTGTAATAAAAAATTGCAACAACTCTTCTCTTTCTATTTTTGGTAAAATAAAAGTCCATTTATTTACAAAATTGTCATTACTAAAAACATTAAAAAATAAGTCCTTGAAACTCATTAAAATATTATTATAATTAATTAAACTCAATCACCACAAATTCTTACCACCACCAACTTTAACCTAGCTGCAGCCGCCACCTACCTTCGAACCACCGGACCCACCACCCCCTTTGAATTGCAGCCCTTCGAACCGCATCCCAGCACAATCACTGGTTCCCATTGCAATCGAACCACGACAACCATTCAAGGAACTCTTCTTCTCTCTCTCCTCTTCTTCCCCATCTCATAACTTTTTCGCTTCTAATTTTAGGGTTTTTTCTTGTATTAATTCCTTTAAATTTAAAGTTTTCTTGTTCATGGCTAAGAGTTTCGAGGGTTCGTTGCTAAGGTGTTTGTGGGTGGTGTTTTTCGAGGGTCTATGTTGGGGTGGCACCAATCTGGTTTGCGGTGATGGTGGCAATTTCTTGGGTTGGTGGCGATTTGGTTTTGTCGGGTGGTGGCTATTCTATGGGCTGGTGGCGATTTGGCTTAATGGTGGTTGAACGGTGGTGATCGAGGATTGTTTCGAGCTGTGTTTGAAAGGGTGGTGGTGGTGAACAAAGTGACAGTAGTGCTGAATAGTGCTGGTGACCACACACTAATTTATTCCTAATCTTTAATTAGCTTATTTACCAAAATCAAGCAAAAAAGTACACTTATTTGTTAAATTAATAACATATACTAAAGCAATCCCACCCTTCATATTTTCCCTTCCATCCCCACTTATTAATTATTATTATTTATAATTATTTTATTATTATTATTATTATATTATTATTTATTATTATTACATAATTATATTTATTATTATATTTATTATTATTACATAATTATTTATAATTATTTATTATAATGCGCTAGTGGGTTCCTACTACCGGTCCAAAGCCGGATAAAGCAGGAGGGTTGTGGTAGGCCAGTGACAGCCAGCATAAAAATTTGTCACATCTTATGACATGAACAAAATGATATTTCGTGGGGGGGTTCCCTACTCAGCGACGCGCTGCACTTCTCAGACCCGAGTGTAGTGATAAATCTGCAAGGGTTGCTAGGTCGTCGTCCCGAAGCGACGCGCCACATGGCCCGAGTGTGGTGTCAAATGAGCAAGGGCGGGATTGGGGCTTCCCTACTCAGCGACGCGCTGCACTTCTAGACCCGGGTGTAGTGATAAATATGCAAGGGTTGCTAGGTCGTCGCCCCGAGACGGCGCGCACATTCGTCGCATGTGTGTGTCAAATGAGCAAAGGAAGGAGAGGGGTGAGAGAGAGGGGAAAGGAAGGGTTCTCCAGTTTGCGAGTGGCTCTTGGAATGTGGGGTCCTTAACTGGAAAATCGGCAGAAGTGGTAGAGGTGATGAAGAGAAGACGCTTAAACATCTTATGCATCCAAGAGGTGATGTGGACTGGAGAAGGAGCTCGACGCTTGCTCATGGGTATAAGGTGTTTATGCCGGTCAGGACAAGGTTCCTAGAGACCGAGTTAAGAATGGAGTCGGCGTGATCTTGGATGAACGGTTAGACAAGAGAGGTAATCGAGACCTACTGGAAGAGTGATAGGTTGATCAGGGTAAAGTTGTTTTGTGGTAAAGAGATTGTTAATGTTATTAGTGCTATGCGCCTCAAGTTGGTCTAGGTGCGGAGAGAAAGCGACAATTTTGGGAAGACTTTGATGAGGTGGTACAAGGTGTCCCACACACAGAAAAGTTATACATTGGTGGCGATCTGAATGGGCATGTTGGGGTAAACGTGATGGCTTTGAGAGTGTCCATGGAGGTTTTGGGTATGGGCAACGAGATGCCCACGGAGAGGCCATTTTGGATTTTGCTCAATCTTATGATTTATTTTTGGCTAATACTTGGTTTAAGAAGCGCAATTCTCCCTTGATAACTTTTCGAAGTGGTGCAAATGCAACTCAAATAGACTTTCTGCTAACAAGGAGGGCGGATACACACAGTTGCATAGACTGCAAGGTTATCCCTGGAGAGAGTATTGTTACCCAACACAGACTTTTAGTGATGACTATCCGATTGAAAGAAAGTGTGAAAAAAAGCGTAGCCAAGGGGAGCCAAGGATAAGATGGTGGACCTTAAAGGATGCAAATGCTAAAGTTTTCACCCGAAAAAGTGATCCAGAGGCAATTGGGATGGAGAGGTAGATCCAGATGCATCTTGGTCAAAATGAAGAGTTGTTTCCTAAGTGGGCCAAGAGGTCTTAGGAAATCAAGGGGGACAACTATGGTACATAGGGATACTTCTTGGTGGAATGAAGAGGTGAAAGCGGCAATCAACACAAAAGAAATGTTATCTAGCCTTGGGAAAAGCAAGACCGATGAAAACTTTGCGGCGTATAAGACGCTAAAGGTAAAGCAAAAGTAGACTGTGGCGGCAAGCTAAAGAAAAGGCTTACGAAGAGGTATATGCAAGGCTAGACTCCAAAGAAGGAGAAAAGGAGGTTTATAAGATGGCAAGGCGAAGACAAGAGGCTAAAAGGCTATTGGCATGGTCAAGTTGTCAAGATAAGAACCAAAGGTTTTGGTTCAAGATGAGGAATCAAAGAAAGGTGGATGGAGTATTTCGATGAATTATTTAATGGAAGTCAAGGGGCCGTTACAAGGATATGTCTGTGAGTAAGGAGGAAATCAATATGGGTTTGTTCGCAGGTCAAAAGAGTAGAGGTAGAGGTTGCATTGGAGAAGATGAAATCGAAGAAAGCAGTTGGGCCTGATGGTATATACCGATTGAGGTGTGGAGGTGTCTAGGTAAGGTTGGTATTGATTGGTTAACGGAGTTGTTTAACAAGATATGGAAGACTTCGAGGATCCTCAAGATTGGCGAAAGAGCACTTGGTCCCATTTATAAGAACAAAGGAGATGCTCAGGATTGCGCTAACTACCGAGGAATAAAGCTTATAAGTCACACTATGAAGTTGTGGGAACGGGTAATAGAAAAACGGTTAAGGGCATGCACTAGCATATCCGAAAACCAGTTTGGTTTTATGTCTGGGCGATCCACAATAGAAGCAATTCATTTGTTAAGAAAAATGATGGAGTTTTATAGGGCGAGGAAGAAGGACCTCCATATGGTCTTTATCGATCTAGAAAAGGCTTATGACAAAGTACAAGAGATGTACTTTGGTGGGCAATGTTGAAAAAAGGTATTCCCGCAGGTACATTGACTAGTTAAGGACATGTACCGGGGTGTGTCAACAAATGTTAGGACTTGTGATGGATTGACAAAGGACTTCCCTATAACGATTGGTTTGCATCAAGGGTCGGCATTGAGCCCTTTCCTTTTTGCATCGGTTATAGATGAAGTGACAAGGCCAATCCAAGAAGAGGTACCATGGTGTATGTTATTTGCGGATGATATTTATGGTGGATGAAATAGAACTGGGGTTTAATGCAAGTTGGAGCAATGGAGACAAGGTTGGAATCTCGAGGATTTAGGCTAAGTCGGAGTAAGACTGAGTATTTGGAATGTCGATTTGGGTCTCAAGTGGGGACCAATGATGGAGTGGTGAGGTTGGACGGAAAGGACTTTGACCATGAGTGATTGCTTTAAGTATCTTGGGTCAATCATCCAAAAGAATGGGGATATTGACCAAGATGTGGCTCATAGGATTAAGTCAGGGTGGGTTAAATGGAGAGCGGCTACAGGAGTATTATGCGATCGAAGCATCCCTTTAAAGCTGAAGGGAAAATTTTACAGGACTGCTATAAGACCAGTTTTGCTTTATGGTACGGAATGTTGGGCCTCCAAGAAAGAGCATTTTCAAAAGGTTGGGGTCACCGAGATGCGGATGTTAAGATGGATGTGCGGGAACACTCTACGAGATCGAATAAGAAATGAAGTTATCCGCCAGAAAGTTGGTGTTGCAGATATTGCAACCAAGTTAAGGGAAAACCGCTTGCGTTGGTTTGGGCATGTAAGACGGAGACCTCAGGGGGCACGGTGCCGAAGAGTGGAAGAGTGGGATCAAGGGATTTTTAAACGAGGTAGAGGGAGACCAAAAATGACTTGGTGGGAAGGAGTTAGAAAAGATCTGAAGCAGTTGGATTTGCAAGAGAGTGAGGCTCTCGATCGGCGAGAGGAGTGGAGGAGAAAATTTATGTGGATGACCTCCGGAATAATCACATTTGGTTCATGTTGCGCGACCCACATATGGGATTAAGGCTATGATTGATTGATTGATGACATAAAAATTATAAGAAAACATTTAATTAAGGTTAATAATTGTACATTGATAAAACTTTAAACATTTATTAATTGATATACATATATAATTTTTATTTATTATACAAATAAAACATTATTATTAAATAAACACGTTTAAAAAAATATGTTTTAATTTTATTTATGGTATTTCGTATTTTATTAAAAAGTCGAGCAATATGCTCGGGTATTATCTACTCCCTCCGTAACATAATTCTCGCAACTCTTTCTATTTTCGTCGTAACATAATTCTTGCAACTCTTGTATCTTATTCCTAATTTGGTATGGCTTTCATTTTGGATTGGATTTGGTTTCATTTTGAGTTTGGTTTCGTTTTGGTTTTGATTTTGGGTTTAATTTTGATTTTGGGTTTCATTTTGATTTTGTTTTTCTTTTGTTTTTTTGATTTTTGAATCTGATTTGCAAATCAGATTGGTAAACAAATTCGATTGTAACGTTGAATTTGGTTTGATTTTGGTTTCGTCTTCTGAGTATGGACTGGTGGTAGCGATGGTGACATAGCGGCGGGCGGTGGCGATGGTGACATAGCGGCGGCGGTGGTGGTCTGAGTGTAACGGTGCTGGTGGTTGATGAGTAGTGATGTGGTGGTCTCAATTTTATCCCCATACATGAACTAATAACATGTTAAAGATTTTTAAATAAGGGTAAAACAGTCTTTTCTATCACTTAATCACAATTAGCTTTATTTACAATATTAATACAATCAGTGTAGCAAGAATATTGTTACGGAGGGAGTAGTTTATTACGTTACATTATAAAACAGTGAAACTTAAGACCCTCCAAACCTTATGTTTTAAAGGCAACTCACTATGAATTACAACTGATTCTAACTTAATTGTTTCTTCGTCTTACCCTTGTCATATAAAATACTCGTGCATTCTGACTTTCAACCACTATACACTTGTTCCTCTTCTTCTAAACATACTCATTTTGTCAATGGGAAATATCAAAAATGCATTGATTGCCAAAAAACATATTTTTTTTCCTTAATTTTCGAGAAATTGTGTCCATGGTACATAAAGATGCGAGAAAGTTGTTCAAATACAGAATATAATGTATAGAAACTTAGAAAGCCGGTGGGAAAAGCAAGGTAAGAGGTGATATGTTTGATTCTTTGATGAACACTGACCTAGAAAAGTCCAAGTTCAGTAAGAAGCCGCCAAAAGAAAAGACTTTGCCTTGCTCATTTTTCACAACGGCATTTTCTCAACCTAGAAAAAAAGAAATCATTTACAAGGCAGATGAGGTTCCATGACTCCCATCATCTAGTCTATCCATATTTAAAGAAACTCTAGTCACCAAGAGTAAAGCACATAAGCTATAATTGGATAGCAAAGGAGGAAGGGGAGGGAGGAGAAGGAGGGGAAAAGTGAGGTCCATTTTCCCTCCAAATCTCTCCAATTTGGAGTGATTAAGCTTACTAAAGAGGGAGAGAAAATGGATCCCTCCTCTTCTCCTTCATCCAACTAGATCTTTTTCCAAACAAGAGAATTGCCCCTCCCTTTCTTTCCCTCCTTCCATTTCTTACTGTGTTTATCCAATGCTATACCTTTACTTTAACAGGGTTCAAAGCTAGTTAACAAAAGAAAGGCAAATATCCATATCCACACACATATAGTCAATAGGAAGGAAAGCTTGCAGGAATATATATGGGACTTTTGTATAATGAATGTAGTGCATGTAAATTGTCTAAAATGCTTTGAGAAGGTCACAGAATTTTACTTCAAATTTGATTATGAAGACATACTTTAATGCTAGACACTATATAAGCATTCAAAATTTGCTACTGAACATTAGTAGCAATTATCTAGAAGTAACAATCCAATCAACTCATTTTAGGAAACTTGTAACCTTTGCTAAGATCTTAGCCACTCTTAGCCTCTTCGGTAAGATTTTGGCTCTTTGGCCTTGTTTATATTAACTGAAATCAATTAAACTCAACTGAATGAAGCTGAACKGAATTGAATATTTTATGAAAGACAGAAATTGGGTTAAGAACTGAACTGAAAATAAGCTAATGTAAACAGGCGCTTCGTCTTCCACTCCTAGATGGCTTGACCTCAACATGTATTGTTGGGATTATGTTCTTGAAGGTTGAGGCCAAATTAAATTTGAATTTTTAACTACTTGGGTAATTATAAAGACGACTCCTCCAACTAGAAGGAAAGAGAAAATAATATTTTGCTCTCTAGTTTCTTATGCATTATAAAGAGTCAGAAAGTCCAGATAAGTTTATGAAGTAAATTAGGGCTAGATAATAATATGAATTAGGATACGAAATTATTGGAGAGTAGATTCATGATTCTTTGAACAAAAAAATATATACAAGTTTAATCACTTTTGTCTAGGAAAGAACAAAWAGACGAACCTGCAGTGCAGAAGAACTCTTAGTTTTTAAACTCAAGCAGTCATAAAGTTTACTCCACTTATTAAAACAGTTGTCAAGAACTCCAAGTCGATAATATTGCTGCAATTGATGAACTGGGGCTGTAAATTACAAAAGCAGACACTTGAGAAATTAGGGAACATGAAATAACATATTAGATGATGCCTCTCCGCAACAAAGGATTATCAAATACAAACACACTTCCTGAAGAAAATAAATGATAAAAAAAAATCAACTCCGTATATATAAAACAAAAATATTGGATAGGTGGGATATATTATCATGGGCATTTGTACATAACTGCACTAATACAACACAGTATGACACTATTATGAACAATAGACACTCATATTCTTTATTGCTAAACTTTGATCAGAATAAGGCTATGATTGATTGATCAAACTCGTCAACAAAAACTTATCTTACAGCTTTGAACTAAAAAAAACAGTAACAATAAAAAAGATAGACAGGTAGTTCAATTGAATTACATGAAAAATTGAACATAACAAAAGACTATTAATGTTTATAGCATATTTGTCGAAACTTAGATATTCAAAGCTGAGGTATACAATGTATAAACAGCGTTCGTTATTAACAGATTTTTAGTTTAGTACACTTCATACAAAAAGAGCACAATGTTTTTCCTCTAATAGAGGCAAGAGAGGAGGAGCTTACATTTATCTTCAAAAAATCAAGAAAAATCAAGTTACAAATTTTAAACAGATTGACATGTTTGTAATTCTAGTAAGCAGGCACAACAACATAATATACAATCAGCAATCAGAATTGCCATTTAGTTTCACACGTTTGTTACCAGTGGTCCGGTGCTGGAGTGTTGCATGAGTAGACTATCTAAACTGCTAAAGAAGTAAAGTACATATCTTTTTGAGATATCCAGCATGATCGATATTTCTGTCTTCCTAAGTTCAAACACAACCCCTTCAATCTAAAAAGAACTTTCATCAATATAGCACCTTCAAATATTTTTTCCAACTTAAGCTGCAAGTCTGAAACAAGGTTCTTTTCAACTAATATTGATTCRTACTATTTCCGCCCAATARCATGAATGTTTGTCATATTGAGTGAAAATTCTCAAGCCTATACTTACTACACATACAAGAAATACTTCGAATTCTTTTGTGCCAAGCATTAAAGGCTTAAAGAGACCAATTAGCACGTTCTGATTTGAAGTTTCAAAACTACTTTCCAAAATCCTCCATAAAAATTTACCGGGTGCTAATCCATTCATAACACAAACCAACAACTAAATTTAAGTTTTGATACAAACCCTAATACAAAAATAAATATCAATTTCTGCAAGCCTCTCCTGAGAGAAATCAGAAAAACAAAAAAACAACAGTACTTACTGATCATAATATTAGCTACTCTTACAACTTAATCAGGTAAAAATCACACAATTAACAGTAAAATTTAAGTCAAAGAACTTCAATACTCATACAATTACTTTCACTCATCGCGAAGATTTCAACAAAATTCAACACCTCCTTTCTAATCACAAAAATTAAACACATTGTATTCATAATCACCTAATAACGCACAAATTCCAATATCTCAATTACAAAAACCGAACAAATTGGATCGCCAGCACAAATGCACAATTAAATAAACAAAAGAAGATTACATAATAAGAAGATTAGGTCAATTAATACTTGAAATGTGAGTTTGAAGAATTGGAAAGAGGAAATCGAGAGCAAATGGATGAAGAAGAGGAGGAAGAGTGWGAGAGAGAAAGTTACAGTAGCAAAACCAGAGAGCGTCGAAACAAGGCATGCAAGTCAAGCGTCGATGAGGTGATTCCGTCGTCGGATTGGCTTCCTCCGCCTCACTCATCGCCGTTCTCTCTCTAACTACTCACTAATCTCTAACCATCACTCTTGTTAAACCCGGTCCAACCATATACTTTCGTCGGTGGCTTTTTTGTAAAATTAACCATGCAACTACGGTTTTAATATTAAGGCTCCGTTTGTTGCGGTGTAAAATTTTTTCAGAAAAATTATTTTCTCATTTTCATTATTTTCCAAATCAAAATAAAAATAAAATTTTACATGGAAAACTATTTTCATGATAAGGAAACTATTCCTTTCAAAAACAAAGGAAAATAATTTTCTTTCTTTTGTCAAGTAAGTTTTTTCAAACAAACAAAGGAAAAATGAATTCTAAGAAAATAATTATCCATACAAAAATCAATGGAATACAATTCTAATTTCCAATTTTCCTTTGAAAAATGTTTTCATTTGAAAATGTTTTTCTCCAAAAACAAACGAAACCTAAATAAATACAAGTATGAAATAGATGATAGAGGGACTAGAGGGGTAAAAAGAAATTAACGTCCATTAAAAAATGACAATGTTACATGTAGTAGGGGTGAGCAGAAAATCCGAGTACCCGATATCGGAATCGGAACTGGTCCGGACCCGCCGATTCTGGAACCGAAACTAGTGAAACTGGTCCGGTTCTGAGTCCAAAAAATGAGAACATTCATAACTGGTTCCAGTTCGGTAATAAAATTTGGACCCGGTACCTAGTGGAACTGGTATCGGTTCTGGATACTCAGTTGATTTCGGTTCTGGTACGTAACCCAATGTTTGGAACTGTTATAAAGGAATTCTACTCTTTTCTTTACATTAAAATTCATTTCCTTCTTTGTTGAACTATTCATACACTAAAGATGCAAAGAGAATGATTTTATGGGCCTAAAAATTATTTTTACATTTCAAAGATTATTTCTTTTTTTGTCGATTTTATCACCGATAGATTACTGCAAGTATGTTTCAAGTTGAAGGAATTATAAAGATAATTTTTACAGCTCAAAATTAATTTCCAAAAACAAATTATATGAACTGGATACCCAGTCCCGGAACGGTACGGCATTCCGGGACGGTTCCTAAACTTAGGAACGGTTCAACTGGTTCGGTTCCAAATTTTGGGACCCAACCGGTTTCGGTCCGGGTCCTAAAAATACGAGAGCCCAGTCCCGCTCACTCCTAACATGTACCATTAAGCATTAAATGTATTTCTAATAATAGAAACTTGGCGGAGGTGCATGAAACAGCACAAACTTGACTACGGGGTAAAAGGAGTAGCATACATGAGGTTTGACGAATCATTCTATTGGAATTACCAAAATAAAATTATTTTTATGGCTTTGTATTCAAAGTCATTAAATTAATTGGAAATGTATTTATTTTGGCCAAATATTTCATTACAAACTCATGTTTGCTATTCTTGAACCTATAGTCAAGTTGTGTTGTATGTGCACCCGATCAAGTTGTGTTGTTTCATGCACCTTTGCCCAAATTGATGTTGTTGCGGCCAATTTTGCCAGGTTGTATTTCCTATTTAGCACCTAGATTGCATTAAACAATACTTGGGTTGTGCTTACATTTCTTAAAAAAAAAACCCAAAAAACACAATTTCCAAGTTCAACAATCAAGAGGTCAAACTATAAAGAAATGTTAAAAAAAAAACTTGTGTTGCTTTCTTTCTCATGGGCATCATGGCAAACGGCTAAATGCATATTAATATCCCATAATCCTCAAAATGATTCTTCACACGTATTTGTGAAACAATCAAGCTCACATAAGTGTATATTGATAAGCATAAATAAATTGAAAGAATTAAGAATATGAAGAAAATAAATCAAATTTACCACTGTATATATATTTCTTCTTCTAACATGTGAAGACTCCATATTACAATCAAGTGATATTTATATTTGGATTTTGCCAACAACTACCCAATTGGGACTTTTTAGAAAAAACTACCCACATTCATTTTATTCAAAAAAACTACCCACTTCCCAAAAACCATTGTAAAAACCTACCACTAATGGTTCAGGCAACTTGGATACCCTTCCGGTCAGTGGCCTACCTCTATCTGGTTTTCTTCTCTTTCGGCTGTGGATCCCAAATTCAATCATTTTTTCTTCTTTTTAAACCCAGTTTCCTCCTTTCACTCTATTTCTTCTTCTTCCCTGATTTCTTCATTTCTTTTCTCTTTTTTTAAAAAAAAATTTGTATCAGGTTTCCATGATTTTTTCTTCCCCAAAATCAGTCAACACATTTCCTTCTCTCAATTAGGTTAATTTCAAATGAATTTCTTCAAATTAATTTCAGTCAAGCATTCTAAATCACCTGACCAAAATAATCTTATTCAGTGTTCTGAAAATAGAAAATTGAATTGGGCGTTCACTTGAGGTAACCAAACATCTTATTCAGCTGTTTTACAATTGTTGATCATTTAAACTTTCTTCCCTTTCTCAGATTTCTTAATTCGCAAATTGCAAACCCTTTCTTTCTGTCTCCTCCTCTCATTATCGAAGATCCCAAATTCCCAATTTAAATCCACAATACGAACACAAAGATTGAGAGAGGGAGAAAGAGAAGTATCGTTAATCGAATCTACGCATATACTGTCTTCAATTGATCCCCAGAATGAAGGTTTTGTAGACTAAATTCGTTCTAAGGAGGTTGCGATGGCGGCGCCGAGGATTGTTGCTTCTGCTGCTGCGGCGTAACCTAAGACAACTCATTCCAGTGCCATTRTTGATGACGATGATGATGATTGATTKGGGAGACAATGATGATTGATCTGGGAGACGACGATGATGGTTAAATRAAGAGAAGAACCCTAGATCTGGTGYTGTTGCTAATGTCGTCGAGGTTGATGTCGAAGCGGATGGTTGCTCCTACTGTGATTGGTCCGACGAAAGACGAGAGTGTTCCGGCGAACTTTTGAGATTACATTGAGAAAAATTGACGAACTTATGAGATTAGATTAAGAGGAGATATTGATTAATTGATGGTGATGAAGTGATGAAGGATTGAATTGTTTGCTGATGAAATTTTCAGAAAAAAAATTTGCAGAAAAAAAAACCAGGAAAGAAGGAGAGAAGAAGGAATTAGAATGAAATGGGAAATAAATGAAAAAATGAAGGGAAATCAGTTGAAATTGAGAAAATTATGCAAAAATGGGACCCACAAGNAAAAAAAAACCAGGAAAGAAGGAGAGAAGAAGGAATTAGAATGAAATGGGAAATAAATGAAAAAATGAAGGGAAATCAGTTGAAATTGAGAAAATTATGCAAAAATGGGACCCACAAGYCGGAAAGTGCAAGGAAATGAATAACAGGTGGGTCCCACTGACCGGAGGAGGTATTTCAGCAGCTTAAACCCGCAACCCGTTTGAAAAAGTTAAGGTTATGGGCAACTTAAAAATCTATTTTAACTCAAAAGTTCGACCCAACCCGCAAAAGCACACATTAGCTCATAAAGCCCRCTCTTTTTGGTCAGGTTTGGACATGACTTTTTATATACAAGTCAGACCCCGTCCGCCCATTTTATGACCCCTAATAGAAAGATAAAAGGATCAAAGAAGAGAGACAATTATGAGAAAAAAGATGTGGTTAGTTATTTATATTATTTTTTTTTCAATAATTATTGTAAGGGGGTCAAGTAGAAATCAGTTAGAAATTCATGGTATGAGAGACTTTTATTGAAGTTTTTCTTTTCGGAATTGTTATGCTTGCAATGTATGGATGGCCATATTCCTGTGCAAGTAGAAAGAAAAAATTAAAACTTAAAAATGAGGGTAAAAGGGCAAGTATAATTTATTTATTTAGTCACTTTCTCCGATTTAGTTTACTTTATGCATTTGGTTAGACAAAATTTTAAATATTTATTTCTTAAGTGAGTTAAGTCATATATGTAAGAAAACTTATAAAAACTGCATATTTGAAAAGTTCATCGATACGAATCAAACAAGATCCTACATGACTTGTATTCCGTATTTTAATCCAAACAACACAAAAAATGAAGATAGAATTACTGTTCAAAATGAACAGTAAAAGGACCATTTTGTCCTTACCATGTGCCACGTCAGACGCCCTTACCCCATGCCATTGTGAACAGTAATTTTATGTTCACTTATTACTCAAAGGTACCAATTCAGAACAGATGTCGCAACATTCATCAACAAGTTCCCTCACTACCTCCCACCTCCTCCTTCGCCATCAACATGCATGGCTCGGTTTTTTTCCCCCTACATACGCTTCTCTCTCTAATTCTGCGCCATTTCGTTGCCGTCTCACCGCAGCTGCTCCTTTACGATGTCATCAGGTCGTGTTGTGGTCCGCAACAACTCGGGTGTCTGCTACCATGCCGATGTGAAAAGGGATCGCTCGTTGTTGGGGGCTTAAGGAGAACTTTGGTGCGGTCTCAAGAGATTGAATTACAGGTTAGTTTTGATTGATGTTTTTTAGGATTTCAATTAGGGTTTGTATTTCTCAAGAGGTGATTTTCTTGTTTTAGGGTTTTCCGAATTCTGGTTGATTTGGAGTTTTCGAATGCAATTTCAATCGCCTAAATCGTGATTATTTTATTATTATCAATTAAGGTTTCCGATTTCAAAGTTTCGTTGTTGATTTTCGTTTGAGTTTCATTGTTGATTTTGGTTGTCCTTTATTTTTTGTTATTCGTTATGGAGCATGACAAACAGACAACTGGCTCAATTGACAGGCGGATCACGTGGTTGTTTCGTTTTCATGGGCTACGCAAAAGAGTTGCAACGATGTCTTGGGCGCTGCTATCTGTCTAGACCGAAGGAGATTGTCCTATGAAGCTGTTATTCGTTGTAAAAATTAAAGCCTTTTCAGAATGTGACATATAGTCAAGTCAGTTCAGATTGCAATAGCGAGCCCTGACGTGGAGGAGGTGCCTCCAATTCACTTGAGAATAGTGCAGAGGGGAGTCTTTGGAAAGGATAACCTTGTTAATAATTTAAGGTTTGAGTTTTTTGATGTTTCCATTTCGTGATTGATGTATGTCATCTGTTGCTCATTGCATCTCCTCCATCCTGAACTCGACTTGCATCTATACTTCAACAGTTCAACGTGAAACTATGGTAAGTATGGTTACTGTTTACCTTTGTAATTTTCAGTGATTCATATGGCCCTTTATCTTTTTTGTACTCCTGTTTGTCATTAAGCTTTTGCTTAATAGAATTTTGCTACCTTTATTGCTTATATTTGATTTTTTAAAAAAAATTTGATAAATAAAATTATTATTGAGGCTGCTAAGCTATCGGTTTTACATATGCTTAGTAATCAGATTTTTACTTTGTGTGTCTGTAATTGCCCTTGCTTTCGAGAATGCTAGCCATTGTGAGTATGAGGAAGTATAATTTATTACAACAGTTGAAAACTATTGTGATTCGAATTGTTTCTTGTGTGTCCGTGGCTGGTCCTGGTAATTTCGGTTGTTGTTGGTTTGCTTGGTATAATTATGGATGCTTTTGTGGTTACTCTATCGTATGTGATGTCTGAAGTATTCTTGTTAATGCCAATCATTTATATGAAAAATTGCAGTGAATCTGCTCTCCACCTTCCATTGAATTGCGCCTCAAAATGTGTAAACGGGAGCTTATAATGCTTTCTTTCCAGCGGTAGCTAGCCAAGCCATTGATCCTTGGCTCAGCTTATGGAGACAGCTTACATTGGCAATTAGGTTAACCTGAAACTCTCTTAACTTTTGTGGCTTTGAAATGAAGATCTTTGCTCAAGAATATGAAAGGTAGTCTAATGCTATATTATTATGTGGCAGGCCTGTTGAACTGGCATCAGCCGTTGTTCTATGTCTATTTTAACATCATTCAAAGTTATTTAATGTGCCACTTCTTAGTGTTGCTACCTCTTTTGTAGCTGAAGATATAGCAAAGTCTTCTAGGTAAAATGTATGAACATTGTCATTTTGGCAATCTTGTTTGGTATTGTTTGTATTACTGCTTGATCATTGGGTAATGATGTGTTGATATGATGGTGATGAAGAATTAAGAAGAAGCAGTTGTCATCAGTTTCTACAGCGCGATCACTTGCTATAGGCATTGGCATCGTTGAGTCTTCAGCTTTACTGAGTTTAATGGGTGTTTAATGGGTAAGTTTCAAACCACTGATAGATTGGATGCTGGGATGTGATTGGCTTTTATAGGAAATGTGAATGAATGCATGATTGTCTAACATTATGACACCAAATGGATCTGGTATATGCTTACCAAGTTACCATGTTAACTATAAAGAATTGCTTATTGCATGACGTAATTTTTTAGTACAATATTTTTCTAGGAATCTTCAATGAGAGTACAGCGCAGAGATTCTTGTCACTTAGAGCTCTGTGCCCCTGCTGTAGTACTTTCTTTGGCTCTTCAAGGGTTCTAGAGGCTTTAAGGACACAAAGACCCCCGTATTTTGTCTAGGCATGTTTTATGAAGTTTTTCTTTTCTTCAGTATTGTTTAATTGTTGTTACATTCTATTATTGTTGTACATTGTCGTCCCCTTAATCATTGTGCCTTTTTCTCTTCAATTCTTTCTAATTTCAATTTACCCGTAAACTTCTTACGCTTGTGTTTTTGGTGATCTATTCACAGTGTGTGCTAATCTCGCAGCCGTTTTTCTGTTCCACTTTTTATACATTATTTCAGATGGGTGTCACTGGAGCAGCCACTCCACAGTCGTGTCTCAGTATGTGCATTCTTCCCAAATTCTGTTTTGTATAATTTTTAGTTAAAGTTTATTAACGACAATTTTCTTTTCTTTCTTTCTTTTTCTGGTGATAAGGTACATTGGTAGCTTATTGATGCTTTGGTATCTTAGTAAGAGAGTAGTATTACCTCCAAGATTAGAGATCTGAGTTTGGTGTTTATTTAAATCTTGTGAGTGTTAGAAAACTATTTTTATTTGTTGTTTGGTGTTAGAAAACTACAGTACAAAAGCAGCAGCATCAGACTATGCAGGAGCTACTATAAGTCTTCTTCAACTATGCTCTTCTATCTTCTGGTTTACCTTCTTTGCATGCTATTTTCTGCTGCTTAAATGCATTCTTTGATAATAGAATTGGTTTTAGTGCAGTGTTGAAACTTTACAAAATATTGTTGTATTCATAGTTTCATAGTTTCAAAGTGTTTTTTCTACATATAGCTGATTTTTTTTTTGGGGGCGAGGGGGGTTACTCTGATTTTGGTAGGTTTTGTCTAAGAATTGAAGGATTGAATGAATTGATGTTAGCTTTTATGATTTTTTTAATAATGACTTTGTTATTGGAGCTCGGTGTTTTTTCGAGTTTTGCTGGAATTTTGGTGAAATTGCACGAAATTGTTGTTAATTTGCTACATTATCTAGATCTATAAAAAATAAATTGCTCATTCATTCAATTTGCCCTTTAGCATTTAAATGTTCATCCTAAAAATTCAACCTTTTCTTGAAATTGTCATCATTTTCTGGGTTTTTCTTTATTATTAATTTTCTTCAAATGTTCATGGGTATACAATTTTGCAGGGAAATTTACGCTTCTTTACTGTTTTTTTTTGCTGATTTGTTGAAATTTAGGCCAATTTATTTGAAAGTAGTGATCGGTATTTATAGAACTGATACTGCTGGTAGAGTCCTCTTATACTGTTTCGAAATCGAAGGAAGCTTGGATTACTTTCTTTTAAATCCAATTCCAGATATTTAACTTTTTTCCCTGATTATATGCCTTTGTTGTTTATGTTTTGTTTTACTTGAATTATTGGATTTATGCGTGGATGCTTGGTCACCTTGTCACAATGTATAGCTACAATCTTAACACTCAAATGACTCGATCAGTGGGTGTTTTGCTCACAGCCAGATGTTGATGCTATAGAAAAGGTTATTATGAGTGGTTTTCTCTGCAGTCAGCCAGTCATTCTAACCGACCCAATCCTTCAAGTCTAGCAAATCCTGAGGCTGCTCAAATGTTCCAACATGACATTCAAGCTTATAACAAGTTTGTAACTTTTACTATTAGTCTTATTTTCTTTCTTAAGATCTCAAATTTGACGTGTAATATTTTTGTTAAATTTTGTTGGTTAGATAGCTGATTGCTTCAAATTCTGACATTGATTTCCTCAAATTAGGGTTTTTTGGGAGATACTGGATGATATTCTGAGCTCAAAATGAAAGATAATTATGGTAATACACAATCATTTCAATTATTGCAATGTTATTAATTGAAGAGTTTGATTTATGATCTTATGTGTTGTTCTCTACATCTATCAAATTCGATCTGTTTCAGATTCTTGCATCTCTGCTTGAATTTTTGTTGACTGTTATTTCAGACTTATTTGTAGTTTAGTTCATTATTTTGAAGTCAATTTTGTGTGTGATCATTAGAGTTTACAAGTGTTGTTGATTAAAACTGTGTGATGAATGCAGAGCTCCCATAATCCCTCTGTCACAGCAGAGTAGGTATATTATTGCTTTGGGCTGTGAATTGCAAGTAATGAGGAACCTGATCCGATACAGCAGCAGCAACATACAGTACAAAAGCAGCAGCATCAGACTAGCAGGACTACTATAAGTTCTTCAACTATGCTTCTTCTATTTCTAGTTCTTTTACCTTTCTTTGCCATGCTATTTCTGCTGCTTAAAATGCATTCTTTGATAATCTTTTATATGAACTATGCTTCTAAAATTCATCAATGGCAGGGCAAATAACACTTGTATTTTTTGATGTTTTCCAGTTTAAGTGAGATCCAGTGGCAGCCTTCATTCTACTGAGAACTGTGACTGTCTTCATGGTATTACATTTGTGACTTGACATTTATGTAATTTGATGTTGGGGATCACTAGATTGTTCAATATATTACTCATGTGTTGTGTTTTTCTATAGGTCCAAGTGTGCCACTCGCTCGGAGGTGAACTGGTTCTGGGATGGGTACTTTGCTTATCTCAAAGATCAGGGAGGAGTCCCTGACAGAATGATGCTTACTTTCTCAGTGTCCCATCACCTAAGTTTCCGACACAGTGTTGAGCTTACAATGCTACCTTCCTGTCCATCAGCTTGTTGAAAATGCCGATGAGTGTATGGTACATTGATAATGAGGCTCTTACGACATTTGCTTCAGAATCTTCAAGCTGACTACTCCTAGCTGTGAGTATATACTGTTAGTATGATATGTGGATGCAAAGAACATGATGTGTGCCGCTGACCTCGTCACGGCCTTTACCTCAACTTCAGCCATGTTTAGGGTAAGATGAGCACAAGAAGTCGATGAGCAAATGATTAATGTCCAGAACAAGAACTCTTCCTACTTTGTCGAGTGGATCCCCAACAATGTGAAGTCCAGTGTTTGTGACATCCCCCTTATTGGCCTCTCAATGGCTTCAGGTTAGTGTGGCCAAGCAGGTACTTCTAACAAACAGTCAGAGTGCGAAAAACTTTACCCTGAAGCCACTTGGACCTGGTTACCCTTGTGGCCAGGAAAGATTGTTCACCAGCAAATATAATCTCAAGATGGGAGGAGAACAACACAAGCTGTAGGTGTAGCAAATATAAAGTTGTTGGCTGATGCTATGAAACTCGAGATGAAGGGACTAAAGCGCAGAGTGAAACGAGCGTATAGTCTGAGCTTACAACGCTGCCAACTTGCACAACAGGAGTCGAGACGAGCAAACGTTTGTGGTAGTTTACATGTTTCTTGCCAAAATTGAGGTTCTTTGAGCATAACTGACGATCGGCAGGAACAATATCACTATGTCAGATAAGCACCATTCTCAAGTACAGAATCGACATTGCAATTACACATTGTTTGTTTCAGTTGTTTTCAATGACTATGAATTCTAAAGTATTGAATAAATGAATGCTATTCTTTTATTTGTATGCTTTTTATACAGACATAGAAGTATAGAACTAACACAGGGTAAGTTGTTTTCACATCTGTCAATAACTATAAGGTATATATAGCTTTCATTCTGAATTCAAAGTTATTTTTTAGTCAATATTGCTTCATATTCCTGACTTATATAACAAGTTTAAGTACATGAACTCTTGAATTCATTCTCTACGTCCATGTTTCTTAATGCTGAAAACTTTGTCATCAATAAATTATTTGTCAGATCAATATTGCATATTATTAATTAGTATGGCTCTAACAATGACTAGAAAATGTGTCCCCTGTATTGAATTAGTTATGAGTTAAATTATGAGTCGATGGTTGAGCATTTAGGATAAGTTTTGGTGATGATGAGCTTGGCTTAATATCAAATATTGCATTAAACAAATATTGTTCTTATCAAACCAATAATGTTGTAATTTAATCTTATTGAATAGGAATAGACCTAGCTTAGACTAATGCTAAACCTGATCGTGACTTGGAGTTTTGAATTGATTTRAGCACTAACGAGTAACAACAAAAACTGGCTTGATTTAGCTATGCTTGTCTGGACTCAATTCTTAATGGCCCTCTGGAGTGGAGAGAAGTAACTTGAATTTTTGAGTGAGCTATAGTATAGAAAATTTTTGAGTGAGCTATTTCTAAACATTAAACATTACAAATGTAATGATTAATTGTATTATAACAATAATTTCAAGTATGATAAAGTGGAACACGGCGCGCGCACGCGCGCCGTGTAACACTAGTGTATATAAATACGATCAAACTCCAAAAGTGAATAATGTCACCTTATAAAGGTAGGAAGTAAACTAAATAGGAGTGGGTATATATTTTTACCAAATCAAAGACAAATATGCTTGGAATGGAGTAGAAACAACTAACTAAAACTCTACAAGTATTTCTTTTTGTGTTGTGTTTATTAGCTTAGGTGTTGGAGGCATGCCCATTGTTTGTCTTTCTCATCAATAATTCCACCTTACACAACAAGGGATCCACAAATGATTGTTTTATAGTAGCATTCAAGAAAAACATGAGCTCCGACCACGCGTAGAAACGAGAAAGGCCGGTCGTCGCTCATCTAAATCATGATTCATGAATGCTATGGAAGATTCAAGGCACATACATGAATAATACCAGTGTATGTGAATCACAAGATTAAGAAAAAAAGACAACAGCCCCTTTGTCATACACTTCAATAGTTGAATGCACCTGCGTTTAGTTTACATGCAACACAACGTTTCAATGTTTGTAAGTGAAAATAATTTTATTTTCAAGGGTAACCTTTATCATTGGTGCACCTATATCTACATACATGCTACACAACGTATATAAAGAACTGTGATCWTCAAAGAATTATCAAAGAATAGAGACATTGCTCGTATAGATTACAATAGCACATTCTCGCTATTATATGACAATCTACACTCGTATACATCAATTTGAGGCTATGCAGTGTACACTAACAATTTACAAACTCACCCAAAAAAATAAGTGTCGTGGAAAATCATATGTATTGAGGGAAGATGATCATTTTGATGCTTCTTCAACTGTGTGGTCATCTGATTCTTCAGTTTCAGACTTTTTCATAAGCCTCGCAACCAGTTCATCCCACGTAGGCCTCTCACCACTTGATTTCGGTTGAGTTCTCGAGGACTCTTCTGTTGGCTCATCTTCTAATGAATGCGCTTGTTCCTCCTCACACGGTTCATGTTCTGATAATTCTTTCTCCAAAGATTTAGCATGTGGCACCTTGAGAGTTACAGCTCTTTCCAAAGCATCCTTGTGTTCTTTTTCAATTGTTTGCGACCTCTCAAACCTTTGTACCCCTGGAGGACTAGTTACTGTATCCGAATTACTTTCCTTCATTCTCTGAAAATGAGAATATTTTGCAGATATTAATTTTCGCTAAATATCAGTTTAACTATTAAGATCAACACATTATTAATTTAACTCCTGGAGAATAAGTTGCTATACTCATACTGCTCTCCTTCATTCTCCGAAATGATGGGTTGTATAAATTGATCTTTGCTAAACATCTATTAAATTAGCCAGATCAAATTTCAGAGATACGAGCAGAGGCACATAAATTACGAGTTTATTGTAAACGTTAGAACATGAATCAAATACTGTACAAGAATTAAAGATACTGGTGATGCAGATCGAGATACATATAAGTTCATTACTGGCATGGGTAAAATAAAACTAAATTATGTACAGCTCCTGTGAGCATTTCCAAATCACACCACCTACATCCTAGAGAACTTACCCAATTAAAATCCAGAAAGATTATATTTAAAATAATTTTAAAAAATATGATTTGCCCATCTTTTAAACAACTAGCACATATTAGCATGTCAAGCATCTAGTTTTGAAAGTACATAACAGACTTTTCAAGCATCACAAAATGACCAAGCAAAGATGTCAACTCATGCTACACATGTTCTTGTGAACAACATTCAACTATTCAAGTATCTTTTTCAAAAAACACGTAAACTTTCATCGAGTGAGAATTTGCACTTGCTTTCCAGTCACATCAACCTAGGGATCCTGTACTATTTCAAATATTGGACTCCTAAAATGTAAGGATGACTTCCCGGAATAATCACTTTTGGTTCATGTTAGCTGACTCCACTTATGGGACTAAGGTTTTGATTGATCGATTGATATAATGTTAGGGTATATTATTAATGGAAAAAGTAGGTCTTGATTTTGGTCCTTCAATCACAATGTACAAATGCTACCAATTGACATTAACAACCCTTTAAAAGAAGAAAAACAATCGAAAATAGCTAGGGCATGTAATTTTTCAAATATGGCAGAAAACAGACACATAAACTGTATT
Organism: Bassia scoparia; assembly: GCA_008642245.1. Lineage (NCBI taxonomy): Eukaryota > Viridiplantae > Streptophyta > Magnoliopsida > Caryophyllales > Amaranthaceae > Bassia > Bassia scoparia. Next base: position 39,900 of record SNQN01000764.1, read on the forward strand.
TGATAATTAAAGCATTATATGATAACAAATACTTCCTCCGTTTCAGGAAGGATGCCCCATTATTGAAATTGCGGAAATCGAGGCAATTTTTGGTAGAAGTAATTAGGTGGGAAAAAGTTAAGTGATCCCCACAAAAAAAAAAGATTAAACAGTATAAATGAGTATTTTAGTAAAGTAGTGAGGAAAAGTTATGTGGTCCCCACAAAAAACTAAGATTTATGAGTATTTTAATGTCGTCCCCCAATAAAAAAAAAAGGAATAAAATCAAAGTGGTGCATCCTTTGTGAAACATCCCTATAGAAACTGGCGCATCCTTCTTGAACTGGAGGAAGTTTTTTTTTTTTTCAAACAGCCAGTATGATCAAACTACATGCATCCTAGAAGACTGTTAAAGTTCTACTCGATAGAAATGAACAGAGAAGAATTCTGAAATCTGCTAGTTATTGCCTCTTAATTACTTTACATAAAAGTCTTATAACATATTATAAGGCCCTGATTTTCGAAATCTTGTATAATTGTAAAAGCCACCTCAGATGAAGAAAATTTTTCAGACGCCATACTGCTGTTGTTAGATTGGAGTATTGGACCACTAGGAAACATAGATTGCGAAAGTGGAGTTAGATCAACTTACTTGCAAAGCTTTCTCTGCTTCCCTGTGTATCCAGACAATAGCATGATCAGATGTAGCACTGCAGGAAAGTACAATATGTTCAAATCTTCCTTCAACCGGAATAGCTGTTCTAACTTCTGGAGGAAACCTTCCACATCTGCAATTGTCAAAATTATAAACCCAAGATTTAGAGAAAGATAAAAAAATTAAAATAATACAAAGTAATAATTAGTTACTAACCCAAGTATCCAGAGACTGCATTTTACGTATAATGCTTTAATCAAATTTCAAGAATGCAGTGATTTGACTATCAACTTTCTATCAGTAATAGCCTAATAGGATAAGAATCGTTTTAGAACACGACCAAAGTAACCATATTATGAAGAAACACATTTCCTTCACACTTATCACTAATTTAGCACAATAACCCAAATCAAATACTTCCTCTGTTCCTTTTTACTAGCCACTTTAGCCAAAATGGAAATATCAAATTAGTGGCAACTATTTTTTCTTTCCTTTTTTWGCATGTCATTTCTTCTTGTATCTCTCTTAATCACATGCTTCACTTTCTCTCTCATTCACTTTCACTCACAACCAACTTTTTCCTAGGAGTAAGTGTCATGCTCAAAGTTGCCAGGGGACTTGCCACTAAAAAGAAACGGAGGAAGTAAAAACTATGATGATCAGAGGTCTGTCTCCATGCATGATGGAGCCTTTTTACTGTACATCATTAAGTGGTCTCGTAGTACTATCCAAGGTTCCCTTTCTATTTTCAATTGCTTTACCTCTTATCCAAAGCCCAATTTAGAATAGATTATCKAGACATTTCTATGGATAACAAAGAAAAAAAGAGAATGAAAGCACAACAAACACCTCATCTTATAGGAATGTTAACAATCCACAAAGATATTGAATCCTACTAAAGTGCTCATTTCAACAATGTCAAATTACACAATTGATAATGTAGTTACTGGTCAGATATTTTACTCCAAAGCCCAGAAGCATTTGCAAATTCTCAAGTACAAAACAAGTGATAAAGAATCCCAAGAAGTTTTTGTTTTATGATGCCTCAAAATTACCTTCTATTTGGTCACTATGATGCCTCAATACAATTGCACAGCAAAATTTCTATCCACCATACGTCTCACTTTGATATTACTAAGTTCTGAGAGGCTCCTGCACTTTCTATACATCAACAAAGGAGTTGACACAATATACTAGGCAAATTTCTGTTGTGAGTGTGATAGTGATAGAGAGAGAAAGTGGGGACGTGTTGAAAAGAGATAAAAATGAATGGCTTGAAAAATTGGGAAAAAAAAACTTGTTGCTATTAAATTGAAATTTCTATATTTGTTAATCGTTGCTATTAAAAAGAAAAGGAAGAAGTATCTAAACACTAATGTCAATATCTTAAAACAAAAGTCTATATCCAAAAACATAAATAGGTTATCCCTTATCTTTGAAGAAGTGAGAATATACACCAAGTTACTAGTCATGGTATGGTAAAAGAGTAAATTAAGAAAGTATATTTATGCTGGCATCACAATTCACAAACTGACAATCGCCTTAGTCCCATAATTTGGGTCGGCTAAACAACTACATGAACCAAATTTGAACATTACGTGTGGTGATATTGGTTGAATGAAACTATATATATAAAAAGAATAGGCATAGTCTAAGATCAGATATCTCAATTTTGAGTCCTACGGGGCATTTCTAATACAAATAGTGAATTGATGAGWGTGAGATAAGGATAAAWAAGGTGTTTTACTTACTATGAGTTTAGAATTTTTGCCAAACTTTAAAAAGTCGTAATAATCCTCCTAATCCTTCTCGCGGACCCAAAATCATTTCTTCAAATGAAATCTATACCACTTCCTTATACAACCACTCACCGGGTATTGCGGGTAATAAATTGGTGGAATCAGGAGGGGTTCTATCCCTTTCCCATCACTGTTCCTATTACTCCTTTAATTCTCAATCCCCTAAACAATCACTAGATTCTTTCTACCCCTATCCATCTTAGGGCTATCCCTCATTCATGATATCTATCATACCAAATAGGGGTGAGCAAGACCAGGTACCTTGTCTATTTTAGTGGATCCAGACAAGAACCGGAAACGGCGATACCAGGTATCAGATTTTCAGACTGGTCTTGGCCTTGGAATCGACTGAGACCACGCTGGTCTCGAATTGGGTACCCGATTCATGTATAACATTGGTTATACTCCATTGAAATATGAAATTTTTTATGTCCAATCGTGCAGATACCCACATAAATCAAGCAGCACAAAAGCTTTAGAGAGTGCAAAATGGAAAAAAAAAAAATGACCAAATAATCTTAAAATAAGATAGTGAAGACTGATGAAGATACTCACGTTGTACTACAATTCATGAGTAACGGCTATTTCACCCACAAAATCAAACAAATCTCTTTTTTTTTAATCATTTCTCTTATTGTTTTTTTGTAAATGAATATTGCCTCTTCAACAAACTTTAGACCACCGTCGCAATATTAAGAGTTTAGAGTGAGAAAGTGAAATATGGAAGATAAGAAAAGCTGCTGAATTGTTAGGGTAAGAAAGATAAGTAGATTCTTTTTATACTTATGACTTGCTAAGATTTGGGCTTTTCCATCTATTGGGCTTTCATATTATTAAAATATGGATCAGAAACCGGTGACAATCGAGTCAAAATTTTGGACCCGGTAGCGGACCCACGTACACCGGGTTCAGGAGTACACGGTATTTTTTGCTCACCCCTTATTACCAAATGTCATATAGTACTTGTTTAGGGTGATAAGGGGCGAAAATAAAAGGATTAGGATTTTCAAACGAACATGATGGTAAAGGACTTAGGTAAGCATATATGAGTAATTCTAGTTCTTTCCTAACACATACTAACCAACGGAATTGCATTATTCAATCCTTCTACAGCCTACATATTTCTTGTCTTGGGAATTGCATTATTCAATCCTTCTACAGCCTACATATTTCTTGTCTTGTTGATCCTAAAACTCCACAAGGAGCATGACTGAGATTTAAAAAAAAAAAAAAATTGACTTGGTTCAAAGAGTTAGGAAAAATATGAAACAATTGGATTTACAAGAGAATAACAAAGTTCTCGATTGTAGGGAGTGGAGAAGGAAGATCTTTGTGGATGACAATCCAGAATAATCACTTATGGTTCATGTAACCGACCCCACATATGAGACTAAGACTTTGATTAATTGATTCATCCTAAAACTCCATACAAACAAACATTTTTTCAAGCACTCAAAATCACGAATTTACAAAAMCCGAATTTTCGGTAAAATCATTGAGAAGGCGTTTGATTTGATGCACATGAAGATGGCACTAAAAAATTTGAATTGGTAAAGAGAGCAACTAAAAAGGTGGCTTATCGGGAGAACTTTAATCATAAATTAGCTCCATTGACCATGTAATAATGTGTTTCGCAAAGAATCAGGAAATAAATTTAGGATGGGGACATTAGTCGAAAAACTGTTTCTTACCTGCAAAATTTCCTTTCTACAATATGGTACATTCGTCCAGGAGCATATAATCTTCTTGGATCTCTAAGCTTTCTCTCTTCTGGGATGAAGGTATCCCTCAAGCAAATTAGAAACATCAAACAGGGCAAGCTGTCAAAAGGATGTAAGGCTTCATCTCAGAAATATTGATAACGCAATCCCTATTTTACAAAATACAAATTTTGTCATTTTTGAAATTTAAAATTGAGTGCGGAAGATGACTAACCAGAAGATAGACTTGAAAATATCTTCTAATGGAGTAGCTGTCCGAGGTAAAAAGTCATCCTAAATAAGAGCATGAAGATGGTGATGTTGTTAAGTCACTAGTGGTTTATCAATTATATTATATAACCTTTTCAAGTAGAAGTTATCAAAACTTCAAGTRCATGACAAGCAATAGCTTCAGAAAGGAGAAAAACTTCAAGCTTTTATAGCATGCTTTACAGATTTCGAAAGTTGCAACTGCATTGGCTGGCCAAAGTTATCAGATGAAGGAAAAAACAAAATGACATGAAACAAGTTGGCATCAATTAGTTCCACGATAAACAGGTTGAGATTTGTGAGGCTACGGTTTGATCAGATTATCAATCACATTGAATTGACATCTCATAGAACAGATAAGATAGGAAAATCAATGTGCTACATGAAACACAAGGCAAAAGATCACACAATCTATACAAATATATTAAAAGGTGTGTGAAGCAACGTGGGTGCGCCATGTAAGTTGTCACACGTGCATGAGCTTTCACTGGATTTGTGCCACGTATGCAATAGTGCCACATAGAATTCCGCTTCAATCATTCAATTAAAAAAAAATTACAATAAGATTCGAACTCTAACACATTTCTTGCGAACAAATACGTACTTACCAATTGAATCATCTTTTGTTATTGTCTTGAATATCACTCTTTTATTAGAACTTTAATTGTTAGAGCTTTAATTTATTTGTGCGTAAAGTACATCACTTTTAACAAAAAATTAGACTTTAACAACTAATCCATATGGAACATTACTTTTATTGTTTGAACGTTTAATAATAAGAATTATGAGAAATTGTTGTATTTTTTTAGGCATGAACAAAAGGGGATAATATTATTATTCAACTTATAATTATTTTTTTAAATCAAAAGACTTACAAAAATTTCCTTCAAAAGACTTATAATTATTTTTTTCTATATTAAATATCTTGAGATACTTATTAACATGTGAACATGTCATAATGTCAANTCTTTATCTCCACCTGGAAACCAAAACAATATAATACTCTGTCAAATAAAACTTTAATTGGTTTAAGGTGTAAATTTTAATATATCTATCTTCTATACAAATATAGGGGTGTGCCATGTAAGCTGCCACACGTACATGAGCTTTCGCCTAATTTGTGCCACGTATACAATAGTGCCACGTAAGATTCTGCTTTAATTAAAAAAAAAAAATGTTTACAATAAGATTCGAACTCAATACATTTCTTGCGAACAAATACATGTCTTGAATATCACTCTTTTAAAACATACTCCCTCCGTATCGGTTTAATTGCAACAATTGTTTTTCACGCTTATCAAGGAGACGATTTAAAGATGTAAACGGACAAATCATATGAAATAATTTTAGGATTAGTATCATACAATCTCATTCTTGATTGTCTTAAAATATTTTTCAATAATTTGTTCGTTTACCCCCTTAAATCGCCTCCTCGATAAGCGTGAAAAATAATTGTTGCAGTTAAACTGATACGGAGGGAGTATTGTTTAATTGTAAGAGCTTTGATTTATTTGTGTAAACTACATCACTTTTAACAAAAATTTAGACTTTATCTAATGATCCATATGGAACATTACTTCTATTGTTTAAACATTTACTAATAAGAATTATGAGAAATTGTTGTATATTTTTTTAAAGGGGATGATATTATTATTCAACTTATAATTATTTTTTTAAATCAAAAGACTTACAAAAATTTCCTTCAAAAGACTTATAATTATTTTTTTCTATATTTAATATCTTGAGATGCTTATTAACATGTCATAATGTCAAATTTATCAGCTAGATCATGTCATTTAATTAAAAAATATGGTTAACTATGGAAAAATTTGAATCTAACACTTTTCTATCAAATGACATCCTTACAACATCAACCAACTTTGATTGTTATCTTATATATGAATCCTTTTAAACTATTGAGTAAGCATCTTTTAAATTTATCATGTATAATTTTCATTGTCAAAATATACTATTGAATATGTCCTTTATTTTTTATTTATTGACGCACCATTGAAGAGATGMACRAGGATATGCAATCAAAGATTAATATTCATGGAGGAAAATAGAGTAAATTTAAGTTTAGACCACATTCCAAATTTGGATAATGGTGCAAGTATATAGCAGGGAAATGATATGAGTATAAAAAAGCGGACGAAATATATAACATTTTTTTTTGTACAATCTCTTCGATTGATCCACATAAAAATACATCGTTTCTTTACTTGGGTCACGTGGATTGATTAATTTAAAAGTAGTGCAACATTTGATAACATAAATAACAAAAACCAAGTTAAAATATTGTTCTATTTTTATACGTATTAAATTTCAAACGAGTACTATGATCCATGTTTTCTATAGTGTATGAAGTTCCAAGCCTTGTATCACTATTTTGTCAATCATTATTTCATTACATTGGTTCTTATACATTGCATGTATAAACCCCTAAGGAATCAATTACTAGACAAATTTTAATATTTTTACACAAAAAAAAAAAAAAAAAAAAACCATATGACCCAGGGCTTACTAGTTCTAACATAATAAACCAGGTTTGGCTATGACTGTGTAAGAGGAGTTACAGAAAACAGATTGCAGAATAATTACAACTTACAAGCTGCATTTTTGAAGAAGCTCAAATTGTAAGCCCAAACAACAGAACAAAACCAACAAGGAAGGCCTCTCTTTGCTTCTATTTCTCAAAGTTGGTTTGGAACAAAGGGTTGTGAATGTGGGTAAAAAAATTAACCAAACAAGTGAAACAACTAATACAAAGGAGAAATTATACACCTAGTCACATAGTCCATGGATCGTATTAATCCTGCCCTGGTTGGTTAGGGATCAACTGATAAACAATGGTTATCATGGTTATGAGATTTTACAGACCACATCAATGTTTCTCCTACTCTAAATTGGTACTTCTTTTTCGCAATTTCCATAAACACTTATTCCCTTCTAGATGAAATGATCAGGTATAAGGAAATTTGCGAAGAAGATTACATGCTCCATACATGGAGATATTTAGGATTTAGGAATCAGTTTCATTTTCATAAGTCTTGAATATCTCGCATTAATACAAACAAGTTCATTCTCATTACCAACCACRAAGAACAGCATGTGTTCATCATTCTCCCTATAGTAAACAAATATGATTTGGTCCATTAATTTAATTATTTGGGGAGTGCCCACCTAATTATAGAAGAGAAAACTTGAAAAACATGGCAATTATTCTAAGCCTGTAATTTTCTTTCCATCCAAATTAGTGATCTCGCAAGTTTGAGACACTGCAAACCTAAATCTTAAGATCCCAACTCGAAACTTGGGCACTGCCGTACTGCATTACTCTCAATGTAAACCATTGTCATCAATTTTAGCAAAACACCAAGACATTGATATCTCAATTGAAACATCTCAATTGAAACACAGACGAATAAGTAAAACATTGTCATCAGTATTACCAAAACATTGATATCCCATTTGAAACACAGACAAATAACATTGCCAGTATATTACTCACTGTAACCATTGACATCAATTTCATCAAAACATTGACATCACAAAATTATATCCCACGATAGAAATGAAGCTCAAACAAATTATCAAACACTTAGATTAAGCAAACAGACCTGAAGAATAACGGAGTGAATAACATCAGCATACTTAACAGCCAAATTGAGGGACATACACCTAGCAGGAGCAACAGAATAACATCTAACAAGACTTCTGGGAATACCCCCAAGTTGATTCCCATGATTGACAACGATGACACTGAGCAAAGCAGCAACACCAGACCCCAAAGAATGCCCAACAAAAACCATCTTATAGCACCTGCCATTCTCAACCCAAAGCCTCTTCAACGTCTCACCCTCCTCACCCAATACCCACGTGGCAGATCTCAGGAGGCCGTAGTGAACATACCCCCCATCAAACATCTGCATTCCAAGGCGATTGTTGAGGAGGAGCTTGTAGTCGCTCTCCTTAGCGAGATTAAGCCCCCGGATGGCAAGGACGATCTCACGGGAGTTGTGATCAATGTAGATAATGTAAGGCGGGGCGCGCCCTTGGGTCTCCTTGTAGGTGACTCGCTTGACGAGCCAATCCGGGTTGAGACAGTAGCCCCCAGGGGGAGTGAACTGGGGGCTACGGATGTTTGGCTCATACACAGCGAGTATTAACCGACACATGCGGGGCACGGGCTCGAACTCTTCTGGAGTGGCGGATGGCCATGTCGAGGAGTCATTCGACCCCACGTAGGTGCACCGTTTCCATGCCCATCGTGTGAAGCCTATGCACACTACACATTCCACGCCGCAAACACAGACCGACATGATGATAGATTGGTTGGAACCAAGGGCGGACCCGGGATTTCAAAAATGGGTATGCTCCGCACAACTGCACAAACTCGTGGATCACCAAATTGGTCACGATCAARTAAATTAACAACACAAATAATAATAAAATCACAATAAGCATACATATTTAGAGATTTAGACTACTAAATTTTACAATAATAAACTAATCATATTAATTTGGCCAAAATCAATTTTATTAAGCTTAAACTAACTAAATTAAACTAATTAACACCAATCAAATAAATAAAATAAAAGGCAGAATAATTGGAAACCAGAGTTTTTAACAATTATAAAGTGTATATCAAACTTAAAATTGAATTAACAAAACAACAAACGCATCATGAAAACAATCAGTCATATAATCACATTTCCTAGTGATCTAAACAAATAAATGAGTTAATATATAAAATAATAATAACCTTAAAAAATTTAAAAGTTCGTTGCTGACATGTTGTCCGCCTGGTTCACTGATTCTCAAAGCTTTGCTCAACGGCTCGACGCTTTTTTGTTGCGTTGCTCGCCACTGCGAGTAGAATCGAAAACTTGAGTCAAATTCAGACCAGAAGACAAAAATCCAACGAAACTCAGAATGTCAACAAAATGAGAACAAAATTATAAATACATAAACAGTTGTACAAAAACAGAAGAAGAATACCTATCACTGGACACTGGTATTAAGAGCAGCCAAAATGCAGCAACCACGCAACAAAAATGGCGGTGTCGATTGGGGCCGCAACGCAACAGCAGCAGCAGCGCAGCAAGAGATCGAAGAGAGAGAGTGAGAGAGAGAGAAAAGAGGAAGGGAGGTGATTGGTGATTTAGAAGAAGAAGGTTCTTGTCTTAGCCTCGAAGATGTCAGCTGACAGCTCAATGTCGCACTCTTCTATTTGGACCCTCTTTTGTTTTCTTTTAGTTTCGATTTTTGCTTTCGCCACCTATTTAAAAATAGTWCTTTTCAATTTTTTTTTGGAAAAATTAACATGAATAATGYCACCTTTTAGTGACCTATAAAAAATAAATCGATTTTTTCGATTATTTCAAAATAATTCGAYTTTTGGGGTGTGTCTTCCAAAAATGCACCGGATGACTTGCAACCTATTCTTCAGGTTAAAATCAGTTTTAATTATTTTTTTTCCTTTTTTTTGTTAAAACCCACTTAGTATCTCTCACTCTCATCTTTCTCTAACCTCTGCTCACTCTCTCTCCTCTTCTCTGTGATGCCTTCTACCTTTTTCTCTCTGATCATTAAGCTCCCTCAACAGCACCGTGCGCTCACCATCGAAGCTGGGCCAACCTCGAACCGCCACCGTCGAATCAGACTTCCCGACGCCTCTCCCTGCTACTGTCTCTCTCTCTCCTCAAATCTATTTCTATCTCCTTTGATTGTGGTCGGCGCAAGTGGTGGTGGGTGGTGACTGGTGCTCGTGAGGGTGAGGGTGGTTGTGGGTAAGGGCGTGGGTGGTGAATGGGTGACGAAGGTGGTGCGTGTGTGGTGAGGGGAGGGTGGTGGTCGTGGTTGGTGAATTGAAGTGGTGTGTGGTGGTGAGTGGTGAGTGGGTGGTCGTGTGGTGGTTGTGTGAGTGGGTTAGTGATGAGTGGGTTCGTTGGGTGTGAGGTGGTGGTGGTTGTGAGGTGGGTGAGGGGGTGACGTGGGTGAAGTGGATGAGGTAGTGAGGTGATGAGGGGGCTGACGTGGCAGAGGTACGGTGACGTGGGTGAGGGTGGGTCACGTGCCAGTTGGGGAGATGGTGAGGCGGTGGTGGCAGGTGTTTGTGCTGGTGGGTGAGGGGTGGTGAGGGGTGTTAATTAGTTTAGGTTTAATTATAATTAAATTTTGATTCATTTAGATTTAATTTAAGGGATTTTTCCCCATATACCCCTGAGTTTTAGCCTAATAACTCATATACCCCCGTGTTTTTAGAAACGCCTCATATATCCCTGACATCAAATATAATAGCCCAAATACCCTTAATGAGGTAAAAAAACGTTAAATCCCTTAACATCGTTAGTCTTCCTCACACTTAACCCCATTATTCAACTCATATTACACTAATTCATTATCCTACCTTCATCAATTCATCCCTTCTATCTCCCTTTCTTCCCATTTCAACCACCACCACCATTGCAACTGCCACAACCACAATATTCTGTAATACCAGTTCTCCAAGCTAATTGCCATTACTGTAGATTGATTAGTTTGTTGCATCAAGGGCTATTTCTACATTCTTCAGATTTTCAGTCATTAAATCAATATTCTGTAGTACGAGTTCTCCAAGTTGTTGATTAGTTTATAAAAAACAACTTTTATTAGATAAAAATAATTAAAAATGCCAAATATTAGTAAAAATAATGTTTTAATTAATAGTATTGATCCTTCCCATATGCTTTATTCTGTGTTCTGTCCTTCTATGACATCAATCTAATAACCCCATTACAAGTTGTTTTTATAAACTAATCATCAGCACGTAACTGCTTACCCTCACCAATTGYCATTACTCGTCCACACCCAGAAACTAAACCGCTGATAGATCTCAACCTCAACTTCACCCAAATCTCCATTCGCAACCTCATTTTTATCTTCAATTTGGGTGAGTTTCGAATTTTTGGTTTCTTAGCTTGATTTTTTTTATGAATGAGTTTGAAATTTCATCCCGGGTAGAAATTGTGTCGAAATCTGGGTTTGAAGTGAGTYAAAACTGAGTTCTTACGGTAGTTGGGTTCCCGAGTTCGAGTTTGGGTAAACTCTCTATGCTAAATTGGGCGAATTTTTGGGTGCAAAATAAGGTTGAAGGGGAGCAACAATGGAGGTTGAAAGAATTGGGAAGATGCGTGTGGTTGAATGAATTTCTGGGTTGATGCGTGTGGTTGAATGAATTTCTGGGTGGATGCGTGTGGTTGTGGGCCTTGTGGCTGAGTTGGAAAGAAGGGGAGGGAGGAGGGATGAACATAGAGTTTTTTTTTTTTGGGTGAAAATATAGAAGTTTATTATTTAGGAGAGAAAATGAATTGATAATTAGTTAAATTGGGGGTTAATTATGTCAAAAACTAACACCGTTAGCTTTTCCATCCATAGTAAGGGTATTTGGGTTATTTTTTCTAATGTGAGGGGTATATGAGCTGTTTCTAAAAACACGGGGTATATAAGTTATTAGGCTGAAACTCAGGGGTATATGGGGAAAAATCCCTTAATTTAATTACAGTCGATGACAACTCGACACGTGTCCCATTAACCTAATCATTAGGTCACCAACCGGTTATTTTACATTTTTGGAAGGCACCCGCCAAAGGTTGGATTATTTTGAAATAATCCAAAGGTTGTTTTATTTTTGGAAGACCCATGAAAGGTAGGGCTATTTCTGTTAATTTTTCCATTTTTTTTAATGTGAACTTATCTAAATTTAAATTATAGATACTTACTTATTTTATGATGGAAAGTAATGATTATACAAGTTAGGCTAACCTTAAGGATCTGAACTTTTACATTTTTCACTTTTGAGGACCTCATACTTTTTTCACCTTCCAGGACCCAAAGTGACATTAATGATGATTTTTTTTAACCATAGTTAAATGTGGGGCATTCTTATTACTACTCCGTATTATTATTATTATTATTATTATTATTATTATTATTAGTTATTATTATTATTATTATTATTATTATTATTATTATTATTATTATTATTATTATTATTATTATTATTATTATTATTATTATTATTATTATTATTATTATTATAATTATAAAAACACCAAAACGTGGTAAGCATTACAAGCAACAAAAAAAGATCAAGTGATCTACAAGAAGTTGGAGGGGAGCCGAGATACAATCTGGGCCCCCACTCCTTTAGTTATAGCGAAGCCTATCCAACTAAAGATGTGAGCAGTTGCACGTGCCCCAATGTCCTAGGCCCTGGAGAACGTTTGAATCCGCTTCAGAAGTGCAACAGCTCCCTTGTCTTATTATCATCAAGTCACTTGAAACCATATTTTCCCCTAATTCTTAATCAATCCATTTCATTAATGGAAATCAATTAAGTCCACCATTCTTATTCTTCTCCTCAATTTTCCACACACTTCATTTGCCTTACTCGTCTTCGCTCCTCAACACCATAGTTAAGTTTTAGTGTGTGGGTAATTTATATGCRGAATCACCGTACCATTGGCTGCAATGCAGTGAAGAGCTGGGCGGTTGTGAGTGTTGGTTGCGTCACACCGAAGTTGCATCGCAAGCCATCGCCGAAAAACTAGGGGGCCCACTYGTGGGGGAARCCATGGTGGATAGACGAATGAAAGTATAGAATTAGATAATTTAGAGATTTTTGWTGGATTTCATTCACTATTTATTATGACATGATAATTACTAGTGTATGAGAAGTTGGTTTAATTTGAGCTTATTATGTTGCTTTTATGTGATAATATTCTTAATTAACAATGGATTTGATCTACTAATTAATMTTTAACTCCATAAATCAATAAGATAAATATTTTATTTTTAATTTTATTAGTTTGGTAAGTTTGATATGGTTAAGGGTGAGTTAAATCATTATAAAAYTGATCACAGGTCCTTAAAGGTGAAAAAAAAGTAGAAGGTCCTCAAGAGTGAAAAATGTAAAAGTTCAGGTCATTAACATAAGTTTAACTCATGATTATACACTAGATAATACCTAGAGATGATCAAATAGGTGGGTCGAGTCGAGCTTGTATATAAAAAGTCTTACTCAAACCCGCCCAAAAAGAGCGGGCCTTGCAGGCCGAGGTCTAGGAATGGACACATTCAAAATTTCAATCTAAATCGTTAGGTCTAGAACCTTAAACCCGAATTAGGTTCAATCTTAGGAACTTTCAATTGCTAATCCAGTCCAAATCCAATTCAGGCAAGATTGCAAAGGCTTAAGAGGCCCAAGGAGGCGAGAAGACAAACAATCCTACCTCCACATATAAAGACATCCACATCCACAAAAGCCCATGTCTCGTGACCCTTCACCATCCTCAAAAAAKTCCAATCCATCACCTTCTTGGCCCAACTGGAAAAACATCCAACTCCACCACCACCAAAGCCTCATATCCAATCCACTTGCTACACCATGAGTTACCCCAAGGCGCGGATCATTCATCTGTAYGGTCTTCTATAGATTGAGTCACAGAGTCCTAGTCCTAGCTAATCTTTTCCTTTCTTTTTATTATTGAATCTATGTCATTTAGGATGTAGTGTTTTCAATTTCAATAAAATAAGCTTTTCGTTTTCAATCTTTTTTCTTTTTTTCTTTTTACTTTTTCTAATTCAATGATGAGACTCTTATCACTCAATGACCTCAAAAAAAATTTAAAAAATAAATGGACATGTTCGAAGGGCCCTCTTCCATAGCTCCACAAAATAAATCTCCTCCCTCCATTCACCTTAAATCAAATATCCATTGCAACCCCTTTGAGATTATTGACCATCTTCTTTCTTAACCACATCAAAACACCATTCAAGACAAAGACAAGAGAAAAATTCAAAGCAAAGTTCAATTCAAAGCCTTAAAAATTAAAGTGATGTCAAAATCAACTTCAAAATCAAGTGAAAGCAAGATTAAAAGTTTAAAGTTCTAAAGTCAAAAGCTTGTCAAATTCCTATACAAATCAAAGTACAATTCGAGCCTCACACCCTCAAACCTTGACCCACATTACAACCTCAAAAGTCCTCTCCAAATGAACATTGTCCATCACTTTCACACACGACCTCACGAACTACGATCGGTCTGATT
>SNQN01000764.1:80896-91893 GCA_008642245.1 Bassia scoparia
TTCAATAGACCAAACTAGACCTCGTATATTTCTTTGCTAAAGAATACCTTTCATCAAGCTAATAAACTAAGCTTTAGTATATGCAATAATAATACTTCAGTAGTTCATTATCATAAGTTCATAATCCTTTTGATACTTTAGATTGGGCTGAAATGATCCATGATTTAAGTCCAAAACCATTTATAATAAGCCCAAATACATATGTAATATGGGTCRTTACAATTTTAAGTTAAATCAGCCCAAATTATTGTAGTTGAGACATCCACCAGCCCAAATAAAAGTGGTAATTGGATCAATAAATTATTGTAGCTAGAAAGATCCTTATTATTCTCCAGCAAAATGCACATCCTTGTTATATTCATATCATTTCCAAGGATCAGAATTAAAATTCACAGGCTTTAATGTCACCTAAGCTTTTCCTCTTTTAATTTTTCCAACAACCAAATCTCKCTTCAAATCTCACAAAACAAATACTTCTGAATTCCATGCGCCTTTCCTCTTTCATGAATTTATCTATGGTTTTCGAATTTTAATAGTGTTTGGGTTTCGAATTTTGATTGTGTTTTATTTGGTTTTACTTCGAAGCTGGTTGGTTTTTGTTCGAATTTTCCTGAGTGGGTTTTTTGTGCGAGGTTTCTAGGCTCGTCATTTTAGGGTTTTGATTATCATTGCTTCGATTCTCTCTCGTCATTTACTATATGCTCGAAATCTTTTATCCCTTCATCTAACTATCATTGTTCCTAATTCGTTTTCTCTGACTCTCTTAAAAGCCCGAATTTCATCTCTGTTGAAACCCTAATTCCATCCTCTTTTATTGTTTGATTCTTAGACTTAAAATTCAAAATCTCTCATGGAGAAAAGCGAGTATGATGTACACCCCTTGGTCATATCTGTGAGTCAAATGGATGATGATGACGATGATAGAATCCTAATTTAATTTCGCCTTGGTCATCGATTTATTTCGCTTTGGTGTCCATGAAGCTTTTATGCGACTGATGYGTCCTGGTAATGCACATCTTCTTCTACACCATAATGAGTTGAATCTTTGCAAGGGTCTTGAATTCCAGACGACCCCCACCTAAGATTTCTGTGAGGGGGAATCCAACGCAACCAAACAAGGTGTCCAAATTAAGGTTGAAGAGGAGTGCATCTGAGAATGTGGTGGAGGATAAAGGAGACGCAAGGATAATTTTTKGTGGGTTGCCTGCTGTTGTAACTRACGCAATTGAAATAGTGAAGAGGATGGTAATRCACAGGGTTAAACAAGTGGCTGACAAATCTAAGAAACTGCAGAGGAAAAGAATTGGAAAGCTTGGCAGGATGCACTCTGGTGGTTCATCTCATGGGGTTGAAATTCATGAAGGATCACGTGTCAAGCAGGAACCCCTATCTGAAAGTGATGAGGAGGACTCGGACTTCTCCTTACACTGGTTTCCTGTCCAAAGATTTGAGKATTTGGTTGGCTCCTCTTCAGCGCCTATCATTATTCCTGATTGATGAGCAAAAGGTGATAAATGATGCTGAGATGATTAATAACACAACTCCATCCATCTGCTTATGTTGGGATGAATTCCGCTAATATTCTGTTTACTTTC
The DNA here is from genome assembly GCA_008642245.1 of Bassia scoparia. Classification (NCBI taxonomy): domain Eukaryota; kingdom Viridiplantae; phylum Streptophyta; class Magnoliopsida; order Caryophyllales; family Amaranthaceae; genus Bassia; species Bassia scoparia. The sequence goes on from SNQN01000764.1 coordinate 82,492, forward strand.
TGAACCCTCTCATTTTATTTTCACTCAACCATAAAATATTGCTATGATTTTAAATTCAAGTACCATTGATTTGGTGTGAACTGATTATGCTTAATTATGATTGATTAACTTTGAAACGATTTTGTTTAATAGTGATTGATTAACTATGAACTGATTTTACAGCAATGCTTCATGTATGTTGATGGATTTACGACTATTTCCTTTAATGTGTGTGATTAAAATTGTTGCTATTATTGTTTGCTTTTCCTGTTTTCATTACAGATGACCTATTGTTGTATGTCTTATGTGGTTGTTGTGCTGTTTGCATTTGGACTATATGCTTTTACTCTGTGATCTTCGACCCAACATTAGAATCAATTTGATGTTCTCTTTTTTTTCCACCCTACCTTGTCACAGAATCTTTAACACCTATTATTGGTTCCTTGCCTCATTCGAACACCATTTCCACTCCATGTGGTGGGATTAAAGCTGATTTGTTCAATGTGAACTGATTATGTCCTATGGCATGTCATCTTGCTTGCTTTGATCTTGGCGTCACCAAATTTTCGATAATGCGCAGTTGAGCTCGCCCACCACTACCTGGCCTGTTGCTTGTGTCTTTCATCCCCAAGTTGAATGAAGGCTTAACTATTACGTTCTTCTGTTGTAGCCACCCTACTTTTTTGCCTCGTGTTCAGCAACCATATGCACCATTGAGCGCATGAAGGTAGTTGGAGGCAACACAAAGGAAATTTGTGGAACAGCAATAGTCTATACTGGGTCCTTATATTGCCACAAAAAAATTTTCGCAGCAATCTGCAAATTACAGTACTACATCAGAAAGCTTATTGGCAACATACAATAACATATTTAACCGGATGTTGTTTATGTGTTTCTCATTTCTGTACAACTAGCTATGCTACCATTCAATTTTTTAATGTGATTACCGGTTGCCCATTTTGAGAATAGAAAGAAGCGTCCATTATTGGTTGTCTGGAATGAGCTACCGTCATTGTTGAAGATTCAGAAGACTTTGGGTTATCAAATTCTTATTCACAACTTCATATTTCTCACGAAAAGTACGTTATAACAGCGCTAGATATCTAACCTTATTCTCAGGATATCAACCGAGAGAAATTTTACTAAATGTAGCTTCAGGTGATTATAAGATACTTTTTTGAAGTATTGGATTTACACTCAGACTATTTGCTGGCTATAAGTAATTGATGTCTTTTTGACTACTTAATGATCTAGCATTCTTGCAATCAATCAATTTCTCTGTACAGTTGATACTGTTTAAAAACTTAAAAAGACAATTTAATTCACCTCTCCGCGATTTATTTCCTGCATGTCAATCCTGTTTCTGTTTGGAGAACGGATTCTAGAAGTTTAAGGAAGGTTTGCCGTTTTTCAATTCAATTCACTTGCTATTGCTCGTAACATGTCAATTCAAGTTAGGTGCTCAGTCTTTAAGCAAAAGGGATTAAAGTAAGAAATGATTCATTTCTGAAGTTTAATTTGCCATTATAAGTTGAAAGCTTTGATTGATTCTTGCAAATTTACCTTACTTTTCTCGGTACAAGAAATGTGTTTGAGGAAAAAGTTGATGAATTGATTCAGTTTCTTTCAAACATACAAAAAACCGCTACATTCCAACACGACCCGATGATCACTTAATAATATCAAAAAACATTATAAGATTATAACTTACATTAACCGTGAAATTAAAGTGACCACGGCGCGCGGCGCGGCACCGGGGGCACAATAGTATATATAATGTAATTAAATATAACCACTTATAGTAATCTGTCCCCTTGAAACTATTTAATTTACTAATATACCTTATTTAAAAAAAAAAAAAATTCCTAATCTTTTTAACACCCACTTCTCCCCTTCTCTCTTCAAAACCCCCCGCTCCTGCCACTTTCATCACCCCTCTTCTCTCGCACACCTTGCCTACCACCTCTATACGCCACCTAGGTTGACCACAACCACTAACCACTAACTGCCACCATACCACTTCAACCCACGACCCTTGAACCCAGATTCGAACCACAATAACCCAATAACCTTGCCACTCACCCACCGACCGACCTTCGCACCGACCTCTGAACCACCGCACCTCTTCACATCCTCACACCACCTTGAACCACTGCCTGACCCAAACCCTAGCACAATGCACCACCGAGCCACATCGCGCACCCAACACCTAACCATCACCGCAACCATTCGCAACCAAAATTCCCAATTCCATTTCCCAAATTCAAAATCCCCTATTTCGACTTTCTAAAATCCTAAACCCAAACCCAACACCGCCACACCAAACGCCGCCACCTGCGCCCACCAGCCAGTCGATCCTCACTGTACCCCTTGATTATAATATAAAAAGGGAGAGGAGAGAGAAATTTGGTCTTGTGGTGGTTAGGGTGAAATAGGGTGATTAGGGTTTAAATAGGGTGTTGGCATCCGTGCTAGTGATGGTGATGCGGTGGAAATGGGTTACGTTGTTGCTATGAGGCATGTTGTGCGGAGAGTGGGTTGCTGAAAGGAGGGTGGAATGGGGGTAGGGGGGAGGGGGCATTCGCAAAGTGGTGGTGGAGTTGGGTTTGGCTAGTTATGAGTGAGGATGGGGGAGGTAGTTAAGGGTGGTTGGGTGGTGGTGGGCAGCTAAGGAGGGTGGTGCGCTAGATGCGATAGATAGATGCCGATGATTGATGGTTTTGAAGGTGTCTTAAGATTTAGGATTTTTTTTAAAAAATAAGGGTATATAGTAAATTTAACTAGTTTTAGGTAGAATTAAAGTATTGGTTATATATAATTCAATTATCGCAAAATTGGTGACTATAAGCTTAGAATTAAAAAAACACAAGGCTGTAATTAGAATCCCCAACATTTAATTGTAAAGTTGCTTTCAAGACTTATTCAAATGTCACATTACTAAATATCTTCTCCCATTCCTTAACGTCAATTGCTCATTGGCTTACTTGGCCAAGATTAAATTTTTCTTGTTAAACATAATACGATACCGAAAATAATAATGTCATTTTGTTGACAATAAGTTTAATACTTTCTCCGTATCAAATTACATTTCACGCACTTCAAGGTTGAGATTTAACAATGTAAACGAGAAAATTATTCAAAATAATTTTAACACAATGAAGAATGAGATTATAACTTAATTGTTCAAATAATTTTGATTAATTTGCTCGTGTACATTGTTAAATTTTAACCTCGAAATGCGTGAAATTTGGTTTRTTGTGATTGATTTGATACRGAAGAAGTAATAAGTAATTGTCTCGCAAGCAGTGCGATTGACAACTATGATAATTCTACATAGTTTTATCTATACCTTCTTTATGACATACGACTACCAAAAATTGCAAAACAATACTTTAAATTTGCAACCGTGCATTGCACAGGCTTAGAGATTGGTTCCTACATAACACGRGAGTTTAATCGCCCATCCCCAACATGGTCACTCAAAATTCCTAGACATTAGAATTTCCCACATGCCAAACAAACAATATAAGCAAATTCCTAGGAATTTCATACGTGGAGTAATTTCACATGAAACGTAAATTCCTATGGGAAGTTAATTCCAATTGTAACCAAACGATACTTTAGAGCACCTACATCAAAGAGGAAACCTAATCCTCATTCCACTCTCTTTCCTCCATGATGAGGTCCTCTTCGATGTGTGGATGGGTATTAGGATCCTAATACCATTAGGATTTCCAACAATCCTCGAATGCATGAGGATTTGTATTCTCGGCTGGTGTACCAAATTGTTATTTTTATTTTATTTTTTAATCTTTGCAGCTAATACCATTTTGACATGTGGAGACTAAAGTTGGTGGTGGCTTTGCAGGGCTCCACAACTAAAGCATTTGTTAAACCTTCAACTAATGCCTTTGCATTTATTTTGTTGGGGATTTATGCGTGGGCGCGGGAAACATTGYCGTTAAACTTCCAACGACAATATTTGTAGTTTGTAGCAACGGGTTTTTTTCCTATAAACTGAGTCTACTTCAACATAATTTCATCTCACACCAATTTAATTTACCCATTTATGATTGTATTTATTTTTCTACATTTGAGTTGTTATTATTTTCATATTTTCTGAAATTATGAATCACAATAATCCAAATTATAGAAGTCCAAACTCCCAAAATAATCCAAACAATGCCTCTTTTGATCCTAATCTTCTCAATCATCCACAACTTCATTTACTCCTACAAATGCAAAATCAAAGTCAGACATTTTGAACATTCCAAACATCTTCCAAATTTCCTAGCACCAATGYACAATCYTGTCCAAGCCAATTTGAATTTAATTCTTCTCAAAATCATCCCTTATCTCCAATGTCTTAACTTTACCGAACTAATTGAGCATTCACCCGGAAGAGACGGAAGTAGTAATCAAACTCCCTTCGAATATATAAGGGAAGCTCAACAATTAGAGGATATTGATGAGGTTGGTGTTGAACTCTTCTGGGAAAAGACAACTAATCGAGCCGTAGGGATAAATACTGAAGATTTGTCCAGAAAAAGACTATCAAAAACGAGGAACTTTATATCTCCATAATTTAATTCTCAGAGGAGTACTGTAAAGGGAACGTAATTCAATCAGGACCTTAATTATGACAACATAAGTACCATATATGAAACACTCAAGAAAGCAATCCTATCGTCATCAAACGCGAGGACAATAATCGAAACTTCATTGGAGCAAACAACAATTGTCACATTTCTCGTGGGTTGGGGTGGATGCAACTGCATTAAGAGATAAGATAGTGGTGAGGAGTTTGGTAAGATGTCGAAATAAAAAGCTCATATATAGTTACAAGAATTGTATAATGGTAACTAAATTTAATTACATGCATGTGTGGAAGACTCTAAAAGCATATATAAAATGGGTTGTACAAACCAATTGCGATCCGAAAGTACTGGTTCAAAAAGATCAAATAGAGTCAGAAATAAAGGCAGGTGTGCTGACTAAGGAAGATATAAGAAGTCAACAAAAGGGAAAGGGAGGAAACAAGCAAATCTTTCTAGCATAAAATTATGAAAAGTTTACAACTTTCCAGTAAATGGAAAGTAATGATTAGGACGAGAAGGATGCATGATTCATGAAAAGAAAGGACATGAACACCGTGGAAGGGAAAGAGAAAAGCAGAAGGTAGCAAGGCAGATAAGATAAGAGATGCATTATTTACTTTAATTAGCATCTAAGCCATCTCTTTCAGTCAATTAAGAAAGGGGAAATTATGACACAGTTGAATGAAGAATTGAAGGAGAAGTGGTTGTAAGTTCATTTTTATTGAGTGGTTGGAGTATTTTTAAAATGATCGATAGTGTAATTTAGTAGTGTAGTTATTTTAGACTTATTTTATTTTAGACTTCAAAAACACCTTTTAAAAATATTTTTTGGAGAAACACCTTGTAAAAATAATTATTTGGAGAAGACAACTAAACGAAAAAAATGTGAATAAGACACACTAAATGCATCTTTGACCAAGCTTTGACCCTAACTTCTATCTAGCTACCCTAATACACCAATACAACCCTTTCTCTTTTCTCATCCCCTTCACCTACACCTCTTTAATCTCCTTCCTTCACGCACAAGCTCCCTCTCACCAACCACCCTCATTAAAGACCCAACCCCATAAAGCTCCTTTTCTCCCACCATTCGACCAAAACAAAGCACCACCAACAACCAACAAAGCAAACACTGCGATGGGTGGCAAGGGCAAAGAAGAGCGACGAGGCAAAGAGAAGGCGGAACGAGGGCAGAGAAGGGTGGCCGAGAGTAGGGAAGGGAGCGGACAAGGGCGAGAAAGGGTGCGAGGCGATGATGTACTGTAAGAAGGGGGCGCGCGAGGCAGTACAAGGGGTGGCAAGGACAGAGAGTTGAAGGATACAGGAGTGAGATGGGGCGCTAGTGGGTGAGAGAGGGGTAATGTGGGTGGTTAGAGCATGGGTGGTGGGATGTTAAGGTGTATAAAATGGAGGAGAGTGGTAGATGGGTGTGGGGGTTAAGTTAGGAAGAAAATGGAAAAAGTGAGAGAGGAGTATGAGGTAGAATTAGGGTTTGATTATATAAAGAATTTAGGGGTTTTAAGTTAGTTAAAATTTAGAGGGTCAACGGATCAGGTTCTCCACAAATGTTTTTTTTCGTTTTAGGTGCTATCTTACATAAAAATATTTTAAAAAGGTGTTTTCCTCACAAAAAAAAAATAGTTTAAAAGGTGTTAGTTTTTTTCAGCAAAAAAAAGTCTTATTTTAATTTTATTTGTTTTTTTTTGAAAAGTACGAAATGTTATTAACAAACCAAACTTCAAAAACACAAAGAGAAACTGTCACCTTCAAAGAGGGAACGGGAAGTAAAACAAACAGCAGCAAAACATCAACACCAACCGGCTCAAGAACAGAAAAAAGACAATCAACTACAACCAACAAAGAACCTAAGCCAAGAAGAGTGTTACTAGACAGTCCTTAAGCAAGAACAAACTGACATCTATGTATAAACTTCACGACACACAAGTAGTACCAAAACAGAAAGGCCTCGCACTGATAATGCACTAAAAGCTTGGTTCGCAGTCGCCAAATATGATACACCAAGCGCAAAGCAAAACCCAAACACTTTCCTTAAAGCCTCGCCACGAGTAGCCTGAATTTCCCAAACAAACCAGTAACGATCAGATGATAGCAGATTTAAAGCTAGCTCAAGCAACTGGCAATAAAGCTAGGCATAGCAACAATTTAAAAAACAATGCCTAATAGCCATCAGAAACATGACAAAGAGAGCAAGGGCATTAAGGAATAAGATTGAGCTCAAAATCTAGCCGAACCTTAAGCCTATCCCCAAAGCATCAACACAGATTAAAGCAGCTTAGGCCATTAGCTCCAGTTCCACACCAATTCTCAAATACACGATCATTAGAATGTCGGAAGCCAATCATATCCACTTGCAATTGTATAACCAGCAAGGATTACCCCCAAGTATCCCCATCCACTAGCCAATGTTAAACAAAGATACTAACTTTCCCAAAATTTGTTTTCCAACTTCCAACTAAATAAGTATAGAGCATTGAAACCTTTTTCCAAGTCTGTTTCCTTCAAATATAAGTGATGAACCCACCGTTTGACCTCAAGGCATCCCTTGTTTTTGAGTATATTCCAGAGCCATGGGGCTACCCATAGCAGCTACATCCAAAGAAGAGCACATCATGTTGCTACACACCAATCTCCTTCTCTGTTCTTGTCTACAAATACATATCCAAGCAATAAGGGGGGCCCGAGAATACACAGCTCTACCTTCCTAAAGGAAATTGCGACAATATCCAAACACCTTTGAGGACCTCTAGGCAGGCAATGATAGAGGACCAATAAATGTGCATAGTGCATCAATACTAAGTTAATCAACTGAGTCAGCACAATAAACTCAAATCTACAACTCACACATACTCTACACAATTAGATAATTAGACAACAAATCATCCACACTGAGCTTCTTAGAACKCACAGCCATGCCCAGATAACGAAAAGGAAGAAAATCCTCTTTGAAACTTGAGAATTGCAGAATCTGATCCTTCACTGCATTATCAACATTGCAGAAGTAGGCATTGGACTTTCCAGCATTCGCAATAAGACCAGAAACAGAAGCAAAAGTAGCCAATCCTCTCAAAATTTTAYTAACARAACTAAAATCACCCCTACTGAAAATAACTAAATCATCTGCAATGATTTAGCTTCATCTGAGAGCATTTGGAATGAAACTGAAACCCCTTGGATTTGCCAACAAAGGAGAGAATCCTAGACAAGTATTCCATACATAGAACAAATAATATGGGGGACATAGGATCTCCTTGCCTTAAGCCACACTTCCCTTGAAAGAAGCCTTCTAACTGACCATTAATAGAAAGAKAGAAGGAAGGAGAAGTAACACAAGCCATGACCCTCTGAATAAAACGCACAGGGAAATTCAAAGCATGCARCATATTATCCAAAAACTTCCATTTGACATAATCATAGGCTTTTTTGATATCCACTTTAAGAACACAACCAGGAGGACTAGATTTCCTACCATACTTCCCAATAACATCTTGCAAAATACTAATATTCTGCACAATATGTCTWCCTGYCACAAAACCAGTTTRATTCTGAGCCACCAAAAAAGGAAGCACCTTCACTAACTTGGAACAGATGAGCTTAGTAATTATCTTGTACAACACATTGCAACATGCAATAGGTCTAAAATCCATAACAGAGCAAGGATGAGCAATTTTAGGGATTAAAGCTAAGGTAGTGCAATTGATGRATTTCAAAAGCTTACCAGTTTCAAAAAACTGGGATATAGCAGCACAAACTTCATCCCCTATAATGTGCCAAGCTTTCTTGAAAAAATGACTATTATACCCATCTGGACCTGGTGACTTATCCCCAGGAATAGAGAAAAGAACATCCTTGATCTCCTCCTTAGAAAAAGAAAGAGTCAAAAGATCATGCTGCTCCTCAGATAAGATAGAACCTTCATTAATAATATCTGACTGCACCAAACATTCTGCATCTGAATCAGATCCCAACAGAGTAGTATAATAATTACAAAAGCCTTAGAAATATCAATCGACTCATGACACCACTGTCCATGCATATCCTGAATAGCTACAACCCTTTGCCTGTAGTGTTTAACCTTCAAACTCCTGTGAAAGTAGGCAGTATTATCATCTCCAACCTGCAACCATTTGATCTTTGCCTTTTGCTGTAAATAGGAATAATAAGCTTTCTTYACAAAATTAAAATCATGAGCAAGCTTCTCTTCCTGAGCAAGAAGAGCCTGATTGTGATAATCAGAGTGAATCTGCTGCTGAATATATATCAGCGAGCTGTTGCTTAAGAACCTGAAACTTATTCACTATACCAACATAACTAGAAGTATTCAGATCACGAAACTTCCTCTTGAGACTTTTCAGCTTTTGAGAAACTGAAAACATAGCAACTCCAGGGACTGCAATCTGCCAAACATGCGAGACTAAACTCTCAAAATCTGGATGAGCACTCCACATATTAAAGAATTTAAAAAGGTCTACGTTTGCTAGTAACACACTTCTCCAAGTAAATAGTAGTTGGGCATTGATCAAGCCAACCCTCTGCACCATAGAAGGCATAAGAAAATTCAAAATCCAAGGACCAATCCATATTGACAAGAGATCTATGAATCCGGCTAAACACCCTATCAGTACCACTTTGCTTATTAGTCCATGTATATCTACTCCCAACATGTTGCATATCAAACAAATGGCAATAATCAACACAATCCCTAAAAGCAGCAATATCCCTAGCATGAACTGGGCTGCCTACTCGATCATCCAGATATAATCTTCAAACTCTTCCACAAATCCAGTCGAGAGAAATCATCATTCCA
>SNQN01000764.1:108114-122042 GCA_008642245.1 Bassia scoparia
TGTGTTAAGATCTAGAACTGTACAATGGCTAGACCCATACTATGCAATATATACAAGACACACGACGGCACGCAAACTGATGGTCAGTCTGGTTAAATCAAGAGGCGGACCACGCGCTAAGGTTAGAGCGGGACCAGTTTTCACAGTTGCAGGATTAGGAATGTGATGCCAAGATACCCCTTACTGCACACGCATCGGTAAACTCGTCACAGCACGGCGATTCGGTTTGATAGACTTGCCTTACGCATGCGATCAGAACCACATGCAGCCAGTTAGTTCCCCCCTTATGTATCTCGAGCAATTAAACTATGGCCCAATGTGGAGACCAAGGAGCCTAAGCGCACCTATTCGCAAAGTTCACATGCAAAAAGCAAATCAATAAGAGACTGATGAGCTGAAGTTACAGAGGATTTCAGTCTGGTCGCACTTCACCTAACCGTTGATATCCCACAGAGTCGCCAAATTGTAGGACGTGGCCGCCCTCAGCGATTATAGCGGCAGTGCCGCGGCTTGTAACTACTATCTTACTGGTGCTTGTCTGGCTTGAGCCACAATCCCCACGTGAGTGCTGAGGTATGTTGTCGAGTAGTGGGAATCGCCACGCCTAGAAAGGTTATTCACGGACGCCCGAAACGTTGTCCAAATCAATGCGCCCACGTCCAATCAAGTAACCAGTCTGTCGGGGGACATGGTACGAATCAGATCTGTAATGCCCAAGTTCCCCAGTGTAGCGGTGCCTCTTATTCCGGTCTCATTAATTGCCATTAAACACGAGATGGATGCACACAACTTACATTTCTTTAGCACCTTAGGAGCGAACTAAATCCTAACATTACTATGGAAGCGTTACTATTATGCACAAAGCGGACCTACCTAACCTAGAAATTGGAGTGTGTGACCATTTGCATTAATCTGTTAAAAACGTGCCTAAAATCAGGTTGCCATAGTAATGCTGAATTAAAGTGTATTCCCATAGATTCGGTCTGTTTAAGCAAAGTATATAGCGAAGTAAGTACAACCAGGATACAATACCGTGCAATAAGTGAGAGGGTCGATAATATGCAGTGTAAGAACTCACAATATGGTGCGAAACGTCGAGCTTACCCGAGAATCTGGCAAAGAAGATAAACAAGAATTTAGTTTGTAAAACGGCAATGAAACGGAAATGCCTTGCTTGAAGCACTACATGAAACAAAAAGATCATTGTGTAGCCTTACGAAAACGCAAGCGCAATGATCGTTTCGCCGTTCAATTGCCTATACAAGAGCGAAAGAATGGTAGTAATTACAATGGATGATAATAATGAAACGAATGAAAAGAATGAAACGAGAACAATAAACAATGAAAACTTAATAAACCCTAATAGTTTACATTATGATGAACGATTTTAAATTGAGTTCTACATTCGTTTAGATATATTAAAAACTTCATAAACAATTATCAATATAGAAGAAAGGAGAGAGACATTGTAGTTAATCTCAGAATTCAACCTTTTATTCGCTATATTCGAAAGAGAATCGATCTTTTGAACATAAAACGAAAGATAATGTGTTTGAGTTTTGAGGTTTAAGAGAGAGAGTATGCGTCAAGAAGCCTAGGAAGCGTGTAGAACAGATCTGAAGTGTTCCGGACTAAGCAACAAAAGTATTATAGCACGATCGCAAAAACTGGCTTGAAAACCTGCTATATCGCTGTAACGAGCTTATATACGCTGCTTCCTGCGTATATTACGCTCTATACAGCGTTATATACGCTGCTTTATTTCACAAGATTTGGCAAGTAAAAACGTATAGCGAGCGTAATACGCTTACTTTGAGCGTTAACGCTCCTGTTAGCGTTATACGCCTCATCAGTTCGTTATACGCTCAATGATTTTGCATATTTTTTCCAAAAACCTCGAAATATTTTGATTTCCTCCGATTTTTATCGTGATTTCCTTTGATTCAACTTACCTAGACACCCTTGCTCTTCCAAGCAAAGGATTTCTAGAATGTTCTAGAAGGTTCTACTATTTCCGGAGTATTTTCTAATATTGCGTGTATTTTCTGCGTATTCTGCGTAATTTAAAACTATTTGCAAATTTCATAGAAAATCATTAGAAAAATCTCAGGAATAATTAAAAATACTTGGCGATTCAGAAAAAATATGACTGTCATGATAACATCAAATAAGCAGAGAATCGCCTTCGAAAACCTTTTGAAACCTTTTAAAACCTTGAAAAACCGAAAAAACTATTTTTGCGCCTTGCCTTTGACCCTGTTGCTCAGATATTTCCGACTACACCTCGCAATTTCCAATTTTAATGAATTCAAAGCCATCTTTCTAATTCGAAAGCAAACGCGAGACCGTATGTTTCATCACGGATTACTCATTTGGGAAGACACATTTTCAGGTGTCTACAAATGGCAATAGGTATGTAATGGCAGACTGTAAATAAAGATGTAACAAAAGGGCAGTATCTAATTCAAATTCACCAAAATGAAAAACACACACATTTAATGTGTAACTAGTGCACACGCGCGCACAATGCCGCCGATGTTCCCACGATGAAAATCCGTTAATACAATAATAGAGTGTATATCCAATTAGCAATTCGTTGAAAATATTTAATCGCTTTCAATTTTCTGCTTTTAATTGTGTTACTTACCTCTAAATCACTACAATAGAAACGTTACTTACCCTTTTCTTCTCTACATGTAACTATGAATTTGTAATAAATTACATCTATGGAAGCCTATAAGATACATACATTGTGGGTCTCTGTTATCTAATGTGTATTTTCATCGTATTCTTTGTTAGTTACATTACTCGATACAATAACCATATGCACAATCAATTAAAGAGAGAGATATAATAAAGAAAAAAGGAAAAAAGATCAGAGGACTCACATTGTAGGGGAGAGGAAGAAAAAAAAATCTACAATGAAAAGATGCAAATAACTTGGAAATTTAAAGATTAGAAAGTATGCCAAGTATTAAAATGATGAAGTATAAGTTAAAATAAATAGTTACGTTATGGTGGTTTCGCAATATATTGTATTTTTTCCATTAATCAACTTCTATTTAAAATTTTAAATGGTCAATAACACCAACTTATGCCAATCAACCTGCATAAGTTTAGAAGCAGAGCTTTCTAAACAGCTCTTCATCAGCAAGCTATATTACCAAGTGAGACAAGTCGCTTAAAAGCCAAACAATCATATTCAAATTCGTCGCTTCATAAAAAACAAACCATTAGGACCACAAAAATTCATGTTATCCAGCGTTTTTGAGCATACATGTTAGATAATAAGAAAAGAGGTACAATACTGATTTGAATAAAGTCGGAATATAGTCTCTTGCATATCGTTCAGTCTTCAATGGTGGATTCGGCAAAACCTCCAAGTCTCTTTCTAATCTCTGTGATGGCAGAGATTTCTTTCTCATCTGCTCTCTATCAGCAGCACCGAGATTGGGCATCTAATTTCTTGATTTTTATTGTCAACTGTAAAAGAATTGTAATTTAATATTTCATAATGAATCAGTTGCGAACCTAATAAAACAACAAAATACTTTTCCAAGTGTAATTTGTGATTTGATGAGACTATATTTTCTTCAACAGACTAAATTCAAACACTGGTCATTGCTTAATGAACATTAAGCTTGATCAGTTTATCAATGTAGTGAGCGGAAGACGAGTAAGTATTTAGCAACATTATGGTACAAAAGAGCCCTGTACAAGTACAAAAGATTTAAGTTGATTTTGAAAGTGTTAAGTCTGTATTATATTATAATTTAAGCCATCTAGCTAAATCAGTATTGAGTTCATAGGAATCTAAGTTGTTAGTGATAGCATTGAAACAAAATTTAATTTCTATGAATACCATTCCAAACAGACAGGGCTGCATGGATAGCATTTAATATAGCTTCTAATTGCCGATGAACAAAGAAAGAAAATGTAGAAAAAGAAATTGAACTTCCACTGTGGATGATCTAAGCATATATCTATACCTATTAATCATACGTCGCAATCAAAGCCAGAGCGAAGTGTTCATTCATGTCAAGCAGGAAGATCGGGCTTCGCGGGATTCATTTTATAACCTAAATTTTAGAATCAATTGGTTTTAAAACACCAATATGCACAAATTTTCTCTCAAAAAAAATATATATGCAGAAAATTTGACAATAAGACATAAAAAGAGTTTTTACCAAAAGAAAATGGAATGGATTCAAAGCAGGCAAACCACTACCCGCGTATTTCCCACATCAGTATAAACAAGCACCAAAATTGTGCAAAGCCATAACCAATCCTATTCTCATTATACTTGAGCAGATATTCCAAGAGCACCATAAACCATCAGACTGAAAAAGTGTATTGCATCGGCAAATGCATAAAGCCTCAATTTTTTGGATATAAGCTGTATGTTTAATTCTCTAGGACAATTGCAACAAAATATCACCAAAAATTTGAGCTACCACATCATCTGTTTTGAAGAAACACGAGTCATATCCTCAAAGAAAGTTTCACAAGAATGTTGTGGACGAAAACATCTCCAGTATACGCATTATCACACTTGAGGAAAAATCTCACAAAGCCTATTAGTGTAAAATTGCAATAGACAAACATATTTCACACTCCTTTAGAAACAAAGTTTCACAATTTCCACAAACACAAAACACATGCAATGCAAAAAATTTACAAACTAAAACAAACCGTAGAAAAGCACGAAACTGCCAATCAAACCAAGCGAAAAAATGAAAAAATCAAAAAGGATTACTAACTTTTCACAAGATACAGGATATCCATCAAAAGAGGTGGTATCTCTAAATGCTTATATATCACGCTATTCAATTGTTGCTTAATCATTGCGTAGTCATCAAGCGTTGAACCCCACACTTCTTCCATAACCAATCCAATACACCAACTACTAATAACATTATAAAGCACGAAACTTTATACCCTAATTGCAATATTAAACCAGGAACAACAATCAAACATAAATCAAAACAATAAAAATCACGAAGGAAAAAAATACCCTTTCGAGATCTTGACATTCTAGAAGACAGGTGATTCTGATTTGTGGGGGCTTTCTGGGATTCCTCCAACCCTGCCTTAGTAAGGGTTCATTGGGTACGCCATATTTGCTGCCAATTGATGAAAAAGCTATAAATTTGGGTGCTTGAAAATTATACAATTAATATTATATATGCAAGTGCATTAATAATGAAGAGATAAGAGAGACAAAGACATATAAACAATAACAAACTGAAAATGTAAATAAGGAAATTTAGAAGAAAACAGATGCCAATCGAAGATGGAGGAGCCTTGACGGAATTGAGCAAAAATAGAATAAAATCAATAAAAAAAGTCAAGAAATGAAGATTAGAATCTGACCTGAACTCATGATATCACCATGGTCTTACACAGCTGCAATAACAATAGCATTGATTCTGATGGGTCTGACCCCATTGCTCATCAGCCTCTACACACTATGGCATCCACCAAAAGCAGCGACTAAAGACATTGGCATGTCCGTCTGCCACTGCCTGCTCACCATTTAGCACGAAAATTGTTGCATTAAGTTGTGCACTGTGAAGGAGGCTCCTCTTTCTTTTTATCAGCCTCTCCTTCGGCCACCCCTTGCTATCTTACCCCAATAGAACCGCTGACACAGAAGAGCTTCTAGGACCCATACGAAAGGACTGGTAATATAGGTTAGAAAAAAAGATAACATATCAGACTAAAAACGGCAAAACCCCAAAAATAAAGCCTAAAATCGCAGTAATAAAATAAAACTAAAACTCAATTCAATCAAATTAAACACCCTTTAGGAGTGTTCCAATCTCAATCCTCAATCAACCCTCAATCCAAAAAACTTAAACAATGAAATCCAAAAGCCTAAACCCTAATCCAAAAAAAATCGATATCACAGAATCTAAAGCCAATAGATTGCACACACAATTCTCATGATTCTATTAACCAAACTTCACTTCCATGACATTCTAAAATATAATACAACAAATGTAAAAATTTCGCCTTATTTTATCAACATATTTTTTACTCCACGCCAACTTTAATCAATAGACCTACCGCCCAATTTTCCCAATTAGCTAACAAACTGAACCCACTAAAATCTGAGTAATGGTTAAAGTTCATGCCACTTTCTACAATAAAAAAAAGGTAAGAAATGCTATTTAATTTTACAAAACATGCCAAAACTCAACATGAATCATTGCAAATTAGCCTCTTTTCATAAACTAAAAGCGACAAAATGTTCCCAAAACTAATTCCCAAACTTAATCAGTTCATATGTAAAAAATAAGCCTCACACCCATGCATTCAAATAAAATTACTACTTTTTTTCACTCTTTATCATTGTCCAATTTCGTAAAATCTCAATTCAAAATACCATCGCAACTTTACTTAAACAATTAGCAATCAAATTCGAAATTCAACACATTAAACAATAAAATGGATAAAATGCGAATCCACAAAGGAATATCTAAACCCTAAAACCCCCAAACACCAGACATCAAATCCAGAACCATCATTCGAAACCCCCAATCACAAATCACATGCAAAATCCTAAAATTGTACACGCAACATACAAACACAATACAAACGCCAAATACAGTAACATCAGCCCCAAAATAGCTAAAAGACATCCAAAATAAACCCCAAAACAGCAAAATACGCCCCTGAATCACCCCAAACCATCAATCAAACCACCATTCCCAATATCATTCATTATTAATAAAGAACACAAAATTGAGAAAAAATTGATTGATTTGCATTTCCTTTAATCCAAAACCCTAAATTTTGACCCACATTTAAAAATGAACCCCCAAAACAAACCCAATAGTCCAAGCTTTTTTCGAAAAACCCTAACACCCCATTCATCATCCCTCGCATGCGCCAACAACAAGAGAATCCATCATAATCGAATTAAAGTCAAACTAAGAATACAAAAAAAATACACAAATTAATCAAAAATGAAAATAGTCCAAGTAAGACCGAAATCAACTAAAATACCTCCAAAATCACAATCAAAACACACCTTCTTCAATTTAAAACCAACCAAGAAACAATGACTAACCTCTTGTCGCTGATGAACGCATTCCTAGCTCGAACAATCAAGGAGAAGTTCATGGTTCGCAGCACAAAACGACAGAGAAATCGACATAAGCAGCTTTGAAAGAAGAGGAATCAGAAGCAGAGAGAGAGAAAGAGCAGAGAATGAACGTACATGAGACGAAGTGAATCAGCAGGAAGTGAGCTGGAAGCATGAGGATAATTGGATAAGAAAGAATTTGTATGGTAATGGACAATGTAATATGAAGTGTATGTGGGCAATGTTGCTAAAACATTTGCGCAAAACTCAAACACCATACATTTATGTTATGGGACTAGGGCACACGGCGCCGCAAGCCGCCGTGTTTCACGATAAATTTTGTACGGAAAATATGTGAATTTATATGTACACTTAAGCTAATTAGCCAACAACGACTCTTTATCACCTACTTTACGGAGTAATTACATTGCTATTTGACATATTTTAGTTGGAAATTAAATGATAATTAGTCTAAAGACAAAGATAGGAATCTTAGTAATCATATCCCAAAAATTCGATACATGCATGTCATATTCCAACTGCGTAATACTTTCGTTCGATAATTTGTAATTCAGAAAGCGTGATTAACCACAATTAACCGGCTATTTATAATACGTTATAGCGTGACAAAACATAATTAACGACGAAATCCTAATTGTTGGTTTCACGATATACCTCCAAATCGAAAAGGTTGATAGGAACGTTATTGGTAAAATCGGAGCGCATAATCTCGCGTGTGTAATATATTTGAATTCATAATCGATAAAACTATGAAGCAATATCGATGAATTTGAGATGTTTTTAGAACGAAAAAAGTTCTAACACGAAATTATTTAATTTCACTTTCTCTAATTATTGTAAACATAATTAGACTTTTCTCTTCTTATTTTAGTAAGGAAGAAGACGACAAAAACCATTCTTATTACTGCACTAATCAAAAAAAGCATTACCTAATTTTTTTCCCTTCTCACACTTGCATTTGCATTATTAGTGTAATAGTATTACGATCATAATGGTGTTTATTATGCATTAATATTTCGCGCCAAAAACTGTCAAAATAGTACATTACTATTAAAAAAAGAATAGACAAAGCACTCTCACATGCACCCCATTTCTTTCTCTTTGTCTCTCCCCTTTCTGAATTTTTTCGAGAAGTTCGGGTTTTCGTAACAATTGAGAATTTGATGTTATTTGCATCTAATATATATATAATTAAAACCTCGAAAACGAGCTTGTTAAAAAGATGTTCCTTACTACTCTTAAACACTCCAAAGGACCAAAACACACGTATAAAAATATAAGCCTCATCAAGCCTTCCATTTCTACAAAAAAGTTCAAAAAATTTTGTCACGATCAGTTGACATTTACACTAATTGAGTATAGTGGTGTGCTACTATACCATATTTACACTCTAACAACATATATAACGTATATATGGTATAGTAGCAGCACCTAGTTTAATGGATGCCAAAAGAGATAGGGACAGAAGTTGTGATTACCATTATGATAAACCTCGATACGGTTCATGAAAAGTATTACTATAAGATATTTTTGTTTTATTCCATCAATTAGACTTTATTCTCCCAATTCCGTAAGAAGTGTCAATTCTGATTGTCAAAGATCCTTTCCAACCAACTCAATATGCACAGAAGTTACCGAGCTCCATGTTCATGCCAAATGCGTCCACTACACGGGCACCATCATCCTTCTTTGCATAGAGTGCCATGGCCGCTCCTGATACAGTCAATGGTCAAACAAAATTACTACTACTGTTGAGCATCATGTTTAAAGTATGTACTGCATTCCAATAATGATACAGTTCTCACCTTCTCAACCAAGGACTTGATTTCATTGCATTGATTTTTCAATCCTTGGTTGTTTTGATCCAACTTCAATGCACGTTCAATATCTTCCATGGCGCCTTGAACATTACCAAGCTCTTTTCTAGCAATTGCTCGCTGTCCAATACTTTCACATATGCACCATCCAAGCCAACAACTGATAGCTTCATGAGTTTTCCACCATTTAAAAATTAATTGCCCTCTTCTTTTGCTAAGCAGCATCTGCAAAGTAGTTCATACATAAGATATACAATTTGGTTTACTGTTACAATTTCTAGTTGAAGAAAGAAATTACTGGTCTGAAAAAATACTTGCCGAGCTTAAAAGGAAGAGAAATCCTATGCACTTTCTGTTAGGTCTTATGATAACACAATTATCAACATTCTGTGTCATATGGACCTTCTGCCAACAATCAATAGAGCATAATCTATTGTCGGATGAATTGCGAAACAGAAAGATTGAAAATAAAAAAACAGTGGTAATACTAAAAGCATGCCGAAGTAGCCAGAGTAGTGCCAAATTTTGAAATTCATACTAAAAGCATGTTGGATTCATACTAAAAGCATGCTGAGAGTAGCAAAATTGAGCTACTAACTCTGAACCTTTTCTTTATCCTACAATCAATTAGGATTTAAGAACCAAAAGACTGTTAATTATCAACACAACAAAACATACACGAGAGTAAATCATAATCTCAAGAAATCATGGATAAACCATATCACAAAAGAAGGTAAAACTAAGAATAATCAGAATACCATAAACAAATTGTAAAAGGTAATGCATTGTAGTCCTTACCCCAAAAAAGTAAAAAAAAAAAAAAAAAACAAAGAAAGACATTTATTATGAAAACTAGATGATCCCCGAGCAAATGCTCGAAGTTTTAATTTTCATTGAAAAAGATGAAAATTTAAATCAAGTACTCCAATATGAGTTAGTAACAAAATCGTTAAAAATATTGAATAGAAAAAAGTATTTGAACAATATCATAAAAATAACATCTATGAATCAAATAAATGTTTTTAGGGAATTGTTAATAAAAATAAATATAATGTAATTAAAAAAGTAATAAGTTTGAGAGGGAAAATAAAATGGTTTGGGAGGGAAAACTTGTTTCAGTGGGAATTGCTTTAGTAATGGTATATAGATTCCCAAAAAGAAAGTGAGTTATTTTTTTTTAGAAATGGAAGAAGTAATTTATTATTTGTTGATTGGCCCCCTTTAATGCATCTTAGACCAAATTTTCTCTTATATCTCGGGCCAATGTGCAAGCCCAAATTTTCTCTTTCCTCTTCCCTTTCATCCACAATGCGTATATTGTACAACCCTCCCCCATATTGTTACATACAATACTCCCTCACGTGATAGTATAATAGACAGCAAAAATCAAGGAATTTCTTTTCTTTTTTAAAAAATAAATAAAGATAATATAATTAAAAAACAAAATCAAAATATTGCGTGAAAGATTAGTTGGGGTTGTATATTGCTAGGTACGGAGGGATTGTATAGAATAATTTGTCCTTCATCCATGATCCACCTCATTTTCTCTGTCATCCACCTCATTTTCCACTAACTTTATTCTACGACATCCCCAATTCATTTATAAACTGTCATTCCCTAGGTTTGCCCAACAATTTCTCACTCATTTTTACTACCCACCCTTCCTTTTTAATATTAAATAATAATGAATTAATTTACTTAATTTAATCTTTATTCTATTAATCTATTTTAAAATTACAAAAAAGTTTAACATTTTTTTCAATGAAATTTTTAATGTAAATTTAAAATAGATAAATTAATACATTGATTATGACATCATTATGTTAAACATCATAAGCTAAATATCAACTTCGTAGATTAAAAAATACAATAAAATTAGAAAAAAAAGTACATTGATCATTAAACATTACATTAAATAACATAGATTCTAGATTGACGTCGTTATTCGGATTTATTTGAGACAAACCAAATTRTTGAGTTGGAGTTCTATTACTACTTCCATCTCCTCCTAAAGTTGATGGATGAAGCTCAAAATGCTGAGACATTGGAAATGATGGAAACTATTGGAAATTTTGGGGAAATTGTTGATAATTAATGGAAGTTGGTCTTGATGGATTTTGATTAGAAAACGATTGAGCCACCATCAAGAAATGAGGATTATTTAGGAGATTTGGATCAAAAGGTTTTTTTTAGGATTTCCTTAGACATTTGGAAAATTTCGTGACAATGTGTTTTCCGAAAAATTTGATATTATAATTTTTGAGATTTTACTCTATTTCATAGTTTAGGACTGTATTGGATTCCATATTACAGAAAATTTAAGGAGAATTTGATCTAAATATATGAAGGTAGAAAGGGAAGAGAAATTGGTTGTGTCAGAAAATTATTATCACAGATAGTTTGGGCGTCCGAGATTTTTATAGGCACATATTAAAGCAGTGAATCCTGTTGGCCGATATTTTTTTGATTTCATATATCTAAGTATTATAAAGCCCAAATGTAGGTATTAGTTTTCATTGTGTTGAAAAGAAAAACCAATAACAAAATGGATTTGTCATAATTAATCCAAAAACAAGAAAAAAAAAAAGATAAGAAAAAGGATTAGTAATGTATTGTTTTAGAGATTTTCTACGATTGACAAATGCAAGTGTGCAATGTGTTGTTTGGTACTTTGTTTCGCCACGTATCACCGTTTTGTTCCTTGCTTATTGTGAGACAGCCGTGGTCCTCAATTTCTAGGGGATGCCCAATTTGTCTTGTGGCTATACATCTCCCTAACATTTGGGCGTGCTATTGGAAGGCTGAAAGACAATATTTGAGGAAGTAAGTGGGAGCGTGTTAGAGATGCTCTTCGATAGTGTCAATTGCTATAATCACATTGCTTCATTAAACTTCCTCTCGTTTATAATAAGGTATTTAACATATCACAAATTGAAAGAATGAAAGATGAAATGGATTCATTGACACAGAAGATGTCAACTCTCTTTTGATTGAAGGTTTATTGTCAATACTTTTTATGTATGAGGTATACTTTTATGACTCTCCTTGTTGGTTTGTTTGTCAGTTGTAATATTTCTTCTACCTCTTAAAAATTATTTTCATTGTCAGATATATACGTTAAAGAAGAGTTGTTTTCTTGAGGATGAATTTTTAAACTCTATGGATGTTTGATTGCAATGTGCATTAAACTCTTTGCTTGGCTCTTACCTTTTCTATTATTTTAATAAAGTATGTGTTAGAAGAATAAGATTTTTAATTGTATCTACAGTAAAAAAAAATAAATAAATTGTTTAATTTTTGTTGCTCATAAATGAAAAGACAATAAGAGATGATTTATTTACAACTTCCCAAAAGGAAAGTGAGTGCTATTTTTATTATTACTTCATCACTTAAAAAAATAGTATGAAGTGATAGACAGGTAGCGGGTGAAAAATCACAATGCAAGATAAGGCGGTTCAAGTCGAAGACTCGTACATAATAATCTTGGTACCTGTAAATACTGAAACTTACGATGTACTATGCTTCCTTGTGTTCAAAAGAGAGTAGTTTGATAGCATGGTGTCTAGTTTTGTGCGTTTTCTGATTGAAACTCGATCGAGGTTCTTGCTTTCAATTTCCTTGGGTTCATCGCTTAGCCTCCCTTTGTGGCTTGTAATCATCCAAAGACAGAAAAGTTTGGTTGCTGTTAGATGGCCATTGTTCCCTGCACCTTGTACAATCCTGGAATCATCACGAGCCACTGTCGTGAACCACAATGGCGATGCTCGGACCTTATAGATATTGCCACTGAAAGCATAGCTATAAACTAGTAAGAAATAAGCGAAAAGGCTTCTGCAACAGAACATTGTTGCAATTCCTAGTTTACATATTTGGCACCTGGAATAACGATCTGAATCTAATGTCATCGGATAATCTAGTAGGCACGACTTAAATAAAAGGGCATATAGAATCGGGATAATTAATTAGAATGGTATTTCAATTGACGGATGGATATGATGGTGGGATCATTGTGCAGTAACGTGTGTGTATACGGTACGACTATGTCATGTGCATCTGTATTATTTTATCGTTGTTTATCTAAGACAACAATGAGCGCGCCAAAAAGCGCCTGTCTATTGGTGCTGAGTCAGGATGGAGTAGATTCTAATTTCAATCTTGTCATCCTAGTAAGCCAAGTCAGCCCCACTAATCTATTTTCTGCGGGCATAATTGTCACTTGCTCCTGATACGGAGTGCCCATCTTGGTCTGTTACTGCATGAACCATTTAAGCTCATTAGGATTAAGATTGGCACTAAGATTCGATGCAGTAACCAGGGAGAATTAAACTGAATATTAAAATGGAAGTGTATGAATTCTGTCGTTATGGAATTTTTGCAACCAGAGTAGTTGAAATGTTGACAGTTCTGTTATTCGCAAGGTATCATAACAAGTGGACCTTTCAGCAAATAATTAAGTACCTGATTGTTAAAAATCGGCAGTCATGATATGCAGATCATAAACGAGGGCCTTAGCGAGAACAGCCGTTATCCAAAAATAATCACTCCAGTCAGTTATTTTAATATAGCAAAACAACGAGAAAAGATCGTTACAGCGAGACTATCATCTCCAGGTTTCAGTCAATAAGCTAGTTATTTAAACGTATGTCAAAATCCCATCCATTTGATATAGGAACATGCATGGAGAGGAGAGAGAGGCGAGCATACAAAAAAAATAATTCAAAACATATATAGTTTTGTTTCATACCTTAAGGAGTGGAGGTGCCATTACAAATGTATAGTCACATCATAATTGTTAGCGATTTAAGAATTAGGAATATGATTTGTAGCTAAAGGGGGTTAGGATCTGAACATGAGACAGATTATAAACCTCTTTACATCAGATGGCAGCATGCTCTTTTTTTTTTCGGATTCGTATAGGTCGTCAAAAATTACAATGGATTTTTTTTTTTTGTGGGTTGTTATGTGTAGAGTGAGACGGACAGAAAGTAGAGCGCTCGGGG